>JAIUND010003020.1:0-18247 GCA_034699125.1 Gisinianus flammeolus | reverse complement strand
ACAAGCTCTCGTCGTCCACACTCACTCAATTTCCAGCTCTCGCTCTCTCCCTGTCTGCATCTCTTTCTTATATACGGCCAAAGGCATTTGAAATTGGAATTGAGAACTTTTGCAAAAGTATATATATAGATATATCGTATCTGAAAAGAAGATGAAGATTTGTGGAATGAATCTGAACTCTCTCGGGCTCACGCTCTCCCTCCTCATCATCAGCTCAAGTCTCATGTCCTCCGCTTTAATTTTCTATGGCGATACATATTTCAAAGGTGAGTCCATTAAACTATATATGTGTATATAGAGGACCGTGGGGCAAAAGTTTACCACCTTTACATATTGCAGGGCCCGTTTCTCTAACGTGGGGCCCCGCAATATGGATAGGTGGTAAACTTTTGCCCTCCGTTCCTCTATATAGAAATATATATTCAGTAATGCTTTTAAGGAAGGGATTATTAAGTTTTGTTTGCCTTGTTATTATTGTTGTTGCTTTGATTGTAATTCAAAATGACTAATTATTGTACTAATTATTGTTGTTGTTGTTTATGTTGGGATGAAGGGGGTTCCTTATACGGAGATTCGGAATAGTATGCAAAGCCCTGTAACAATATGCCAGGGGATTGGAACGATCGAGTATCCTCTGTGGATACGGAAAATGCATGTGTGACCGTGTACGAGCATGGGAACTGTCAAGGGTCATGGCTCGTCATTAGACCTGGGACTTGCTGTCACGGTAATCTTCATGATCTTGATTGGGGGGATCGCATCTCTTCATATAGTTATGGTCGTTGTGCGGGCTTCAAATTGACTAATGCGACTGAGACGACCGTCCTCACCGAGGCGGAGTTTTGGGCCAATCGTCCCTCTAATTTAACCATCCTCAGCAGCAACTTGACAATAGCCGCAATTCCTAATTAAATCCCACCCACATTTGCAGCTCCAGACTCATCCTTTCATTTGCATTTCAAAAGTCCACAAAAAACTTTATTCTCTCTGTAAATATTTATACAATTTTATCTAAGAATATAAAATGTTTGTTTTTTATTTACTCAATTTTATGATTTTTATGATTATGCTCAATGACACAATAAATTAATTAACAATCAATATTTCCCTTGAATTTCTTGTTGTTCACCTTTGGGATCGTTTAATTTTTTTATGAGTACGGCGTCCAACTTGTTCAAAATTCAAAATCAACTCGTGTGTATTTTATTGCTGTACAAAAATGAACTGGCAGTTTGCACTTTCAATTACAGAGTTAAAATGCAAATCAACTATACATATACGATTGAGTAAAAATACACGTACGAAAATAAGTTTTGTGCATACAAAATAGTGTTCTTTCCCAACTCATTTCCTCCTCAGTTCTTAATCACATAAAAACATTATAAATCATAAATAACAATATGGATTCTGAGCACGCAGGACAAAATCCTCATGTGGGAAAGTTAGGAAATGAGGTAAGTGAGACAGAATCCAAGATTGGAGAAGTCAGTTCTGCTACTGAGGTAACTTCCAATTGTACATTGTTGATTCACAGGATCCAAATTACATGGTAGAATGGAATTGGGTGGATCATTCCCATCGCCAATCACCATCTGCCCTCGATAGTCACAATAACAACCCACACAACAACCCGTCATTGGATCAATTGGAGCCACCAGAGCTGGGTTTTCAGTGCTATCAAAATTGACATACATGGTGTAGGGTTTGGCTTGACTCATGACCATCGTCGGGAAATCCGTCCCACAATATCGGCCATCCTGAGAACCAGGGATTTCCACATAATCCGTCGTACAAGCGGTCCCTGTGAGGGAAGTGAGCGCCCCATTGGCTGCTGGATCCGAAGGCCAACCAGTCACCACAAAACAATCTTCGGATGTTGAGCATTTGGTCCACTTGAAAAAAAAAAAAAAATGGTTCAAAATTTTCAATTTGGTTTTGACTCGGGAGGTTTCTCTACGGCAACGCAATGGAAAAATATTCAGACGGCGTCAAAGTGAAGCAAAAGTAATTACAGTGATTTGATTGGAGCCCGTCAGAGTTTTGATGCAGACCATGTACTGCTCATTATTAATTTGATTTGGATTGCCACCATAACTGGGGACATCCGATATTTTTTGATAGTTGAAACTTTGAACCATGTCCGAGGATTTCGTGTAATATTGCGTGCAGCCAAATGGTGCTGAAAAAACAAATATGGGAAATTATTACACAGGGAAATATTCCTAATGGGAGATTAATATTAATATTAATATTATATCGTCAGTTAAGTTCAAAATCGTACTATATAATTATTTTCCTTAATTTCGTTTGACCGGATTGACCTGCTCCGGAGGTCAAAGTATTAGAGATGGAGCTTTGGGTCAAGCAACATTATTGTAGAGCATGTTATGACGAACAATAATGTCGCTTGACCCAAAGCTCCATCTCTAATACTTTGACCTCCAGAGCAGGTCAACCAGAACAAACGAAATTAAGGAAAAAAATTATAGTACGATTTTGAACTTAACAGACGATATGTTTTATTTTTGTAGCTTCTCACCGGCTTCAACTTCCATCGAGTCGTCATCGTCGCTGCTACTCGTTGAAGTCTTTTTGAATTTCTTCCCCGTTCTTTTCTTACTCGATGAGCAGGAATCGGAGCATTTGACGAGACTCACGAGGATATCATACGTCCGACTGGCACTATTCAAATTCAAATTCACCGAGATCCGATCGGATGCTCCATAATGTAAATACAAATGTTGACCTTGATTCTCTCCACAAATGATCATATTCCGGACGTTGTCCGCCCCCGTGATGGTCATGCTGTCCGTGGAGCAATCCCCATTTTGATCTGGGCCGGCTAACATGAAGGAAATGAAATCCAAACGGACTTGACAGTATCCACTTTTCTATATATGTACAAAGAAAAAGACAATGAAAATATAACAAAATGCACACACTCAAATTCGAATTCGAATTCGAATCGTATAGCAATTGTATAGTTGTAATTAAAATACTATTAGAAATGACTAATGAGGAATGAGGAATTTACTTTGGGGATGTCAAAGCGACATTGAGACGGAGCATCGTAAGATGTAGGTTGAGTGATGTGAGCTCCAGAATTTTTCACAATGACGGGATTCCCATTGTTTTTGGACGAGCAGGCCATGCTAACTGTGGAATTGAAATATTATCAGAGTTGGAAGCCAATTAATAATTTTCAAAGACATTTTTCTCGTGAAAGGACTTAAGTCGTTTTAAGTATAAAATTGAACTTACTCATGCAACAAACTCCATAATTGTTCCCACAGCTGGATCCAGTCGTCACGCCTCCCTCGGATTCACACTTTTTCCTGTAAAATTCATTCATCATTTAAAAATTTCATTCAGAATATCATAATTTTTGTCAATATATAGGAGAGCGTGGAAATGTTGTTCTTACTTAGTTTTGCACACGCCTTCTCCCATGCTGGACGAGCATCTCTCGTTACCGAGTTTGACAACCGCCAGGAATGGAAATACTATATAAATAATACATTTCAAATGGGGAAAATGAGAGAGAAATTACAGTATGTGAACGTGAACGGTAATTCCTTTAAAATTTTACTGGGATTTTTTTGTATAGGTGTGTGGTGATTTGAAAATTTGTCGTCGTATAATACCTCTTCCGTCTCGTTCACCCAAAGTGGAATTTGTGAGGAGAATTTCCTCATCAGAATCATCAAAGAGCTCTGTCGGCTCACTTTGAACACACACAATAATACAAAATAAAACACTCATGGACCAAATCCATCCATTTCCAAGGGAAAATTTCATTTTGAAACACACAGAGATTTTTGAAGAAAATTCCTAAAAAAAAAAGTCACAATAGAATTTCAAAGAGTATATAGAAAAACCTTAGAATTTATTTGTCTCAAGTTGATCTTTATCTGAGGCCCAGAGACGCACAGTAGAAAAATTACTTCTTCCTCCGCCGCGTCTCATTTTATAGAAACCACAGAGAAAGAAAGAGAGAGAGAGAGAGAGAGATTCATTCAGAAATGGACACGGGAAATTTGCATGAGAATTTCAATTCAAATCCGGAATGTGTGTACATCTCATTAGAGACAACTTTGTAACGGTTTTTAAATGGTTTTTAAAGTATTTGCACGAGTATTACAAGAATACTTTGGCATCCATCCATTTGGTATATATGCATGACAAGTTCAAGTGTTAGTGTGTTCTGTTCAGAGGAGTCAAGTTTCACCTGACCATTTTCAATTATCAAGCTCCCGCTAATTGTTCAATTAAGGTTAAAAGATCCTCAGACGCTTCCTTGGAGAGCGTGAGACTGAAAAAATATATATGTATATTTCTACACGCACACACGATCATCATCATTTCAAATTGTAATTTTGAACTTTCAAATTAGGTATACGAAAATTGGGTTAAAATCTGGTGAATGTATTTTTTTCTCTCCACATTTCTCTCTATATACATATTTAGATTTGAGAATTCAATGTTAATCGCTTTAGTTTTAGTCGTGATTAAAGCATTTAAGAGATGAAACGTTGTGAGGTGAGGGAAATGGATTTGGATTTGGATTTGGATTTATGGAGATTGTGTAGAAAAATGTGAATGGGCTCAAAATTACATGTCATTTTTCCACTCGGTACAAACTACAAAAGCAAAGCATATATGGATTGTTTTTAGACTGTCAAAACGCTGATGCTGAAGTAATTATAGAGACTGGAGAATCGTTCCATGAAATGCGCTTAAAATAGTACTCGACAAACGAGGTCATGATCCCAATAGCTACTACACACATGACTAAAACAGATGGCAAACATTCTCAAGTGGCGTCGAACTCTTACAACAAAAATCGGAAATTTCCCCATTTTCCGCTTGAACAGAACAAGTATCTACAAAAAGGATATGAAATTTAAAATTTAAAAATTTTCCATCAATTTTCTGCATAAATTAGTTCGAATTTTGACGTGGTATTTTTGATGTGATGGGATTCGATTGCATTGTGCCCACATAAATTAAAGGGGAACTTTAAAAGTTTTGATTTCATGACGAAATATTCGTTTGAACTGCGACATTGAGGATTCAAATTTCACGTTCAATTGATTGCGCACTCCCAAATTCCATATATAAAAATACGCCAGCATGATAAAAGATAAAACAGAGGGAATTCTAACTCATCACAAATTGTGATTCACACAATCAAAGTCAAACGAGTTGTGAAACTTATTATTAAGTTATTTTTTTATTGTATAGTGGGATTTAAATCTTAATTGTTGCTTTAATAACTATACATGGCCATAAATTTGTAATTCTCTGTAAATACTTTGTGAATTCATTGTAAGTATGTATTTTTGTATTGGACAAAGGACGGGAACATCAAAGGAAATCTTTGCATTGGCCATGATGACCATCACATAAATTTTTGTAAGCTCAACAATGGCTCCATTACATCTATCAGTAACTACAAATCCTTTCGATCAGGATTAAAATTAATTCACAGTATTGGATTCTCGGAGTTGAGATTCCTCATTCATTCGCAATAAACTGTTCGTTTATTACGAGCAAGGAATTGTCGCAATAATTCATCATCACCGCATGATGGATTATATCACAGACCAATAAAACTTTGATTCTATTTCCCTAATCTACCGCTGACTAAAATGTGGGCAATTACAGGTTGTATTTTTCGTATAAATAGTCAAACGGCGTCGAATTCAAGCATCATCATTTCCTCTCCACAGTTCTCCAGTTGTTCACTTCCCGTTTTCACTCACGAAATCACACAAATCACCCGGAATTTACTAGACAAAATGGAGTCTTCTTTGAAGGTAAGTTTGAATTCAATTTTCACAAGTGTCTAATAAAATTCGAATTTCCATAACATTTTGCCATTCATTTTGAATTTTGAATTTTTTCAGTTTACCTTGGTCACGGCTCTTTTCCTTGGAGTTGTCAGCATGACGATGGCTGTCACTTGTCCATACGTACCAGATCCCAGCGCTATGTACTGTACTAAAAGTAAAAAATTCGACCTCCTTTGCAATTCAAAATTCAAAATTCAAAACCCAAAACCCACAAAAATTCCCAAATCACAAATTACAAATCAAAATCTATATGAAGTATTTGAATGTAAATGAACGTGTTTTTTCTTCATACATATAAAGCTCAAGCCGATGCGGACGCGGAGACGACCTGGGATCGTGAGTAGTGATTTTTTTAAATTTTAAAAAAATGAATCCATTTAAATTTTAGCACCATTCAAAATAAAATCCTATATGAAAAATCTCTCTAGAAACGTTTGCGTTTGTGTTTTTTTTAATATTACCTATTAATATTGGTTTTTTTCCTTCAGATTGTACAAAAGCTGGAACTTTTCAGTCTACCAGTTACTGCTACAAGTCCAGTAATGGCTTAAACGTTCCTCGGTGCGACTTCTACACTTGCACCGCTTCCGGTTCCGGTTTTATCATGAAAAAAGGATGCTGTACTCAACCAACTGCTCCCGAACAAGGGGCTGACGGTTCCACGGTAAATTCCAATGTCAAAATTAAAATTCCACCATTTATTTACATACAAATATACGAATACAAATGACTTGTAATTGTAATGTTTTTCTTTTTCCTCACATTTGGTTTTCAATTTTGCATTTGACTCGGCACACACAGGACGTGTACAATTATTTCAATCCCGCAACTGGGAAATGTGGTAAGCTTGCTGTTTTCCACATTTGATATATCAAATCTCATTGAAAAAGTCACATGATTTGTAAGTAGATGTATAGACAAACTGTAAAAACATGTCGTGTACCTCAAAGCAATTCAATTTCTATTTCTATTTCGATATATAGACATGCCACCAGCCCCTCCAACGACAACTGGTATAGTACAATTAAATTAATAATTATAATAATAACATATCGTCTGTTAAGTTCACAAACGAACTATAAGGATTTTCCTTAATTTGCGGGAATGCGACGACAAAGACGGACGCGTCTTTGTGGGTAAAATTGTGAAAAAATTCAGGGTGACAGAAAAGGTCATGGCAGACAATAATGTCGAAGGACCCACAGCTCCATCTTGAGCCATTTGACCTTTGCAGCAGGTCAACGAAATTAAGGAAATTAATTATAGTTCATTTATGAACTTAACAGACGATATGTACTCCTTTGAGACGAGTTCCTATGGTTTTAATCTATGTATTTGTCGTCATTTGTATATATATAGCGGCACCCTCCACTACTGCTGTCACAACTGGTGCTCCAGACACCACCACGTAAAGTTGACGACCATGTGGACAATTCACATTTTGTCAATGTCAATGCGACAGTCGTCAATGCAATTTTCTTTTAGGGTTCCTTCGACTTTGACCTTTACTTTTACTTTTACTTTATTTCTTTATCTTTTACCCGCTGTTTTCTATATATATATATATAAATCGTATTCAACATTCGTCAATCAATTCCTTTTCTATATCGTCGCCAAAGGAAAACGCACCCATGTAAAAGACTTTGTACGTACATTGACGAGTCCATCATTGTTGGATGAAATAAAAAGCTCCAAATAACGTGAAAAAGAGAGAGAGAAAATATCCGCAGAATTTATTATTGTGTAATGATTGATACAGATCCGTATTATTTAAGTACTACGCAAGACAAAAGCTCACATTAATTATTCCGCTTTTCATTATTTCATATCTCATCCTCATCCGTATTATATTGAGTAAATACAAGTCGAATTATACAAATATACAACAACAGAATCGACAGTACTCATTGTAATTTTGTCATTTCATCTCATCTCCCAATTGCATATTCCCACATGAATAATTTTTGCATCACATTCAAATTCAACGTGTGTGTTCATTTGTTCATTCACGCCAATAATCATCAGAGAGTTTCTATATTTATTCCGTAATTGAGGCTAAATAATTTGGGGTTTAGAAATTCATTCATTGAGCTCTCCAATTCACACACTCACCAAGTAAAAACTCCAAGTCGAGAGGATTGTGACGAGTGATAAAACTATAAACAAATGGGATTTTACTGGATCTGATCTGCAATCGCCTCGTTTTCTCAACTATTTCTCAACTATTGCAAAGTTGGAATTTTTTTTTTGTTACCTTTTTACCTTTTCCTGTTTCCTGCCAATTTACCTCGTCAGCTTCTGACGACAAAGACTTTGACAATTGGTATAAAAGGAGTGAACGGCGTCGAACTTAAGCATGATTTTCCAATTTTATCTATTTTGCTTCCTCTTCTGTGTCCTCTGTCAAACTCTCACAAAATGGACTCGTCAATGAAGGTACAGTATATATATATTCTATTCTATATACAGAACACGACGACAAAGACAAAACTGATTCAAAATGTCGGTTTGACGGGCATTACAATACTTTGCACTCGATTCTATATATATTTTCTATATGTACAGATTGCTTTCCTCGTCGTCATTTCCCTGTTGGGCTTGTACCATGCGGGTTTTGCTCAAAATCTACAGCCGACTCCTGCCATTTGCTGCACTCGTAGTGAGACCTTTTTCTCCGAACCGAATTATATATAGTTCCATTATTGTTTAAATAACTAAAGGAAAATATTTAATTGTATTGCATTATTTCCCCGCAAAAAAGCTCAAGCAGACGCCGATGCAGCTCCATGGGACCAATGGTGAGTAAATCTTGACTTTTTTGACTATCGCAATTTTCATTTAATTGATTAATTGATGAGTTTTTCTCATATCGTATGCACAAATTTACACAAATTTTCTCATTTCGTATTCTCTTGTCTATTTTTTTGCTCTGTCAAAAATAGTAAGAAAGTCGGTACCTTCAAAAGTGTGTCATTTTGCTACAAATCCAATAGAGGAAACAACATTTCTCGCTACGACTATTTTACTTGCAATAAAGCGGGGCCTTCCAGTTATTTCTCTTTAACCAAGTTTAATTGCCTTGGACAACAAGTTGTTTACACTAATGGGGATTACATGGTACGACAAATCATGAGCATCAACATAATATATCGTCTGTTAAGTTAAAAAACGAACTATAATGTCGCTTGACCCGAAGCTCCATCTCCAATACTTTGACCTCCAGAGCAGGTCAACCCGGACAAACGAAATTAAGGAAAATAATTATAGTTCGTTTGTGAACTTAACAGACGATATGTTACATTTCCACTTTTACTTTTAGCCCAAATCCATGAATATTACTCATGATCTATAATTTAATTATGAATTCATTTTCGGCTGTGGTTAGGACGTCTTTAATCGATTTGATGAGGAATCCAATACCTGTAATTTGGGTAAGAATGAATTTGAGAATTTGAGAATTTGAAAAGAGCAAAAAGGATTCATGAAAGGCATCGGCATTATTAGTGTTGAAGTCTTTCACGGGTTTTCTGGGTTTTTTTTTTTCAGTGCCCCCGACAACAACTGCAAGCCCGACAACAACAACAGCCAGTGGCAATAGTACAGCATCTTCAAATGGAACGACTGCATCAACAGTTTCGACTCCTTCGACGGCTTCAACTCCTTCAACTGCTTCGACTAGTGGCAAATTCTTGGGATATTAACCCGTGAATATAAAGGAAGGGCTGATTCATTATATATTAAAACAACATGTCAAATGTGTTGAAAGAATGACGATTGATGACGAGATACTCAAAATAAAAACATATAGATTTTAATACTGATAGTAAAGGACGGTGAAGATTTTAGTGCGTAATTGTCTTTCATTTAGTTTTACTATCAAAAATTGATGTAAAGCTTCCACGCCGTTTATTAAAAATCTTTACTCACTTGGCGTCAATTGAAATCAGGTGCACGAGTTTTTTGAAAGTTCCAATGCAATTTTTTGGAAATTAAATTTTGTTTGGTCGTTTCCCTGGTTAAAGTTGAACGTAAAAATTTTCTGGTGTGTGCGTCAACAAAACAATTTTTACTTTTCAAATCTGTGGAATTGACGAAAATTTTTGATCTTATTGAGGTTGGTGCGGTGGGGTTTTGAATTTGAATTTCTTGAACGGTTTTTTTTTTACTTTCTGTTTGTATTCGAATATATATATTCGATATTCGAAAATATATATTCGATATTCGAAATTCAAATTCTCAAAGGCTAAACATTTATGTAATACTTGTACGTAAATGTCGTGGGAGGAAGTTGTATAATACAATAGTCGTAAGTCTTCATTATTTGTCAGTTTTCCTCCCCACACACATACAATTCCCACACTTTGAAACCAAAAGTTGACGATAATATGGGCGGTGGTGATGGAAAAGAAGGAGCCGATCTCAAAGGTCTCGGCAAGATTTTCAATTCTGTGACGCTCCAAGGGCGAGCAAATGTGAGGGAATCCCTTCAATTTCCATCAATTTCTTTCGATGCACATCATTTTTTATTTTTTCCTCATGTTTTGTATGTACACTCGAATCGGTTTCAAAAGATATCTGCATTTCGGGTCATCGAGTGAAATTTACTCGATTATGCAATAAACGAGTGTGTATTCTCCCGAAGAAAATGCAGAAATCGTTTGAAACCGATTCGAGTGTATACGATGACTTTTTACTTTACGATTAATATAGATGAAATAGATGTACACACATGGAATGATTTTTCTATCTAATGAATTGTATAGGTTGCTGGCGCCACGTTCGCTACAATCTTCCTTGCGGTCGCGTACTTTACACTCAGGTTCACACATTTGACATTTTTGGCATCACGATAATGATAATGAGTACATATAGCAACTTTACTTACATATTGAAACTGTTCAAATTTAAATTCAAAAAATCAAAATCAGAAACAGACACTCGAGGATATACATTTAGAATTTTGTGTATTTTGAATGTCTCTTTATATATTACACACAGGCCCAAGAAAGCCAAGGCTATCGATCCAAAGAAAGCAAAAGCAGGAGCCTGTGTCACCCCCGACTGTCCAGCTTGTTATAGAAAACTCTAAAAAAACAAAAAAAACTGGACAAGTCCAACACCAAAACATCAAGGAAATCTCCAAATTTTCAATCTGAATTATATAGCAATATGCATGCAAAAATAACAAATTTCTAATTTTGAAAGAATCCTTTATAAATTTACTTGGAACACAGAATTGGCATTGGAATTGAAATTTCCACATCAACAGTTTTCTGCAACCCTCAAAAACCAAAAAAATTATAACCCCCTGTAAAATTGTCGACTCGAATTCGATTTCAAATTCGAATCAGCTGCTATATATATAATATATTAAATCCGTGTGGACTTCCTGTATTTTCGTATACCAAATATACCGGTAGAAAATTTTTGACATTTCCTTATATTTATTCGCCTATATACTTGTATCTGACATACAAAAATCATCCCAATAATTTCGTTCAGTTCGTCACATTCCTCATTCCACAAGGTACAATTAAAAAAATAAAATGTGTAGAAAATTATTACAATCAAATTAATTATACACCACTTAAATATTTATAACTAATCATAAAAAAATTGGTAAGGGGAAAGAGTCCGAAGCAAGAACAACAAGGCAATCAAATCAAAAATCAATTCCACTGGAATAATCAAGCTTATCTTTTTCATTCCTGCGATTGTACTTAGCAATAAACGTTAACCAAATGACGGTAGGTATGTATACGACAAACTATAAAACACTATGCAATAATCAACACCTCACTTGAATTTGAATTTTCTATTTAGAATCCTCAATTGGCTCTTCCCACATGATATTTATGACCATGTGATTTGTATGTAAAACACAAATCACATTTGCACACGGGTTATTTATATATATATATATATATTGTTATTATTATTGTTATTAGTAAGTTGCATAATTTACGGAAATACTCAAATAACAGAGTTTCTTGAGCGTCCGCACAAGAAACTCGAGTTTGGGTCTTCATTATTATTTTCATTTGTTATGTATAACAATGTGTTATATAGATTGTATGGAATGACACTTTATTCCTGAATACATTACAGAAGCCTACTCGTCTTTATTGAGCCATCGTCCTAAAGTTCGGCGTTTTCGAACTTAGACAAAATCACCATCATCATATATATGTTTGCCTGCGTTACAGGTCAACAATATGCATACTCTCCTTGATTATCATACGTACATAAAGTGATCAGAATTGAACAAAAGCACAGTCGTTACATATTTTACATTTTGTACACCAGGCTCCTAATTTATTTTGTTCGCCCTACCTCCAATTCCAATATTGAATACATTGGATAGACTTGACAATACATTAAGTGTGTATGTGTTCAATGACCAATGGCCATGGCGTGTGGACAATTAAATGGATTTTCATTCATCTCCTTCATCAAATATACGATAGATACCTATACATAAATACCTTGGGCTCGTCAGCTCACTTACTCACTTCATTCTTTATCCCTGGCCATGACATTGGCAATATATCTGAATTGCTCTGTACAAGGTTTTTGTTGTCTCCCTCTTGAAATTCAAATTGAAATTTCATACATATCATATTTCGATTTCTGGATCTCTTCCCTTAATTCTTTCAGCTTTAATTACAGATAAATATGTACAATTTACAATCCCTCAACTTTTTTTTTTGTAGTTATAGTCGTCACCATGTACAATTAGTTCAGTCAGTGACTGAACTGCTCACACATTCACAGTATAGATTGTTTTTGTAGTGAAATATGTATGTAAGATATATGCAAACGACAAATGATCAAATTCCGAAGGAAAAGCTTTCAAGCTTCACTCGACTCTGTTGACTATATTGACAATGTAAATAAATAAATAAAAATTCAAAATGGCTAAAGTAAATTTAATGAGGATTCAGACTCAGCATTAGACCGTGCACATCCGAAATCGGAAAAAGCGAACATTGGCAAATGTAAATGTAAAGAAAATGTTTATTTTACATACGATACGAAAGTCCGCTGTGACACTTCTTTTGTCATTTGTCATTTTGTGTTCTCATTTTCTAAGGTATCAGCTGTTTTCCATGTCCACAGCTTTCAGCTCGCTGTGACGATGAGTTTCTATTTGTATATAGTTGTAGTTTTGTATAGGTTCTTTGTATTGATGCTTACCTTTAACATTTCAGTTGTGAATGTAAGGCAATAATATTGATAGTTTAGATAATGTATGGCATCATTTTAGGAGAGAGAGAGAGAGAGAAAAAAAAATACAAACAACCTGTCGCTCAACAGAGTATTTTCATATCTCTATGAGTGTGTTGTGTGCCAAAGCGGCGTGTGTGGATTTTTCCCTTTGTATACATGTACATATTATGTATTTCGATTGCTATTGCTATTGCTTTTACGGTTCACTGATTGCTCATTTCATATTGCTTGTATTAGTATTTGGTATATTGACAGAAGGTGGGCTCAATCTTGTCAATCTCAATTTTTGTATGTATATGTTTGTAGTTTGTAGGTACTTTCGTCTAATCGACCAATTACCAATTCTCAATTTCCATTAGACCGACGATTTTGTGAATTGTGAATGTGATGGGTCAAACTGGAGTTGATGAGCTTGTCATATAATAATTGTTATATAAACAATAATAGCTGACGAGCTCTGGAACTCATCCAATCATAATACAAAACAAAACATTACATTGGGACTTTGGAAATATACTTTTGTTTTCATAAGGATTTTCATGCATATTGTGGATTGTGTGCATTTTCAAGTGGAAGGATTTTCGGTTCGATTATTAAATATTTGGAAATATTGTATACAGAAAAATTTCACTTTCAAGATGAATTTCTTCCGCCCTTCGCTCATCGCCCATAATGCCTGTAAAAACAAAAACAATTGTTCACCTCAAAGTTGAGCTCAAATTGACATTTTAGTTTCTAGTAATTTTACCAAATATTTCCGTGTTATTGTAGAAAACAAAATGGCCTTTGATTTCATTCAGGAAATTTCCAAATTTCGTCGTTTAGTTTTTTGGGTTGTGCATAGCCATTCAGATATGCAGAACTTCGGTAGAAGAATGAAGCGCAATGTAGATCAACTATCAGTGTGTACTTACAAACAACATAAGCCCAAAACATTTGAGCGGCGTTGAATTCAAGCAATTCCCAACAGTTTAACTGTCCCAACAAATAGTAAATAGTTCATCTGGTAAAAACCAAAAAACGCGTGAATCTGAAACTGAGGCTTAAAGTTCAAACTTGTGTGAGTGAAGTCCTTGTCAATTCAGGAATCGAGTCGAACACTAACACGCTTATCCAAAAAGTCGAACGAAAAAATCCATAATTCCACTCGATAATTCCATAATTCAAACTTGACTACAAAGGAAATCCGACATATTTGGAACATATCTATATAGGTACAAATTCCCACGGGTACTTTTCCCTTTCTTCATGATGAGAAAATGAAAATACAATCAAGTTGGAAGTTTGTCTGTACTAAAAGCAAAAGCAACTGCGAAAAAAAACATGTTTTTTTTGTCCAACTCCGAAAGAAATCCACATGGCGTCCTCGCATTTTCGCTCTTTTCTGCATTCTAAATACATATATTACGGTTCTCCGTATTTTATATCTACAATTCGTCATTTATTAATAGCCATATTCATATATCCATAGGTATATTATTATATAATTCACATACAGAAATTCCGACTAAAGACGAAAATGGAAATATGTACGAAAATACTTGAGAATAAAAAAGATGTGTGCAATGTCCAAACTTGTCTCAAGTCTTTGGTGAATAAATATTGTACAATGTCGGACAACTTATGACAGTCTTCACAGTGGCAATTGACAATGACTATATACTTACATAAAATTCCTTTCTCTCTCTCTTCTCTCTGTGTCTCTTCTCTCTCTCTCTCTGTATTCATTTTCATTTTTATGTATGAATCCAAGATATTTAGGAGATTTATGATGAAGACCTTGAGTCTGGAAACTGGAAACTCTGGGACAGGGAAAAACGTGTGACTAATTGTAAAACACACGTAAAGTTGGAATAAGTCGCTCTCATCACACCTTTTACTCATTGTTATTGTACAATATTATCTAATAAAAATAATACACAGATAAAAGAAAAAGACTCGCAGGAAGAACAGAGAGAGAGCGAACAAAAAAGACCGATTTTTGGAGAGCAAAAACAACCATAGGAAAAAATGAAAATTCTTAATGTAGAATGGAAAAAAAACAAATGACTCGACATTCCATCGACACTTGAATACTTTGAATAGAGTGAAAAAAACACATGGCTTTTTATGTAGCTTTCTATGTGATTTGTGATGGACTGCCTGTGGACGGAAGCCTCAAGTTTCATTATAGAATTACACAGAATGAAACACGGAGCTTTTGTGTATAATAATAATAAATTATATCGCTGTTGTGTTGGTCGGCCGATAATGAGCATTGCCATTGCCATCAGTAGTCCATTCAAAATTCAAGTGGAACACGAAAAGGTCACTTATGAATGTTGGAATATAGAAGAGGGAAAAAAGAAGGATGATGATGAATTCATCATAATTATCGTCTGCTATATCGACATCGACTCGTGTGTTTTTTTTTGTTTTTTTTTTTTGTATACGGTGAGTTGTATTGCATTTTGCATTGCAAAGAGTGGGAAAAGCGTTTGTCTGCGTATAGGTATAGATCTGAATCTGACTGTATGTATTATATTCTATATATACTTATGATGGGATAGAAATGTGTGTTGTGAAAATTATGCTCACGATCAGTTCCAGTCTGCTGTTGCTGTCCTTCACGGCCACTCATTTATTTTAGCATCTCCACACGTCGTTGTTGCCATACTCTCGTTTTTGTTTTCGTTTTCGTTGCTCGTCGTGTGGTGGGTGAAAAAAGCGGATTTTTGTGTGCGAGAGGAAGGTTGTGTATGTAAATATATATTAATTATTGTGAGTCGAGTACAAATTGAGAGAGTGCAAAACTGCCTATACTATCAGTATATATCTGTAGTGTTCAAAGTTGGGGAAATATCATTCAAAAATGTTGGAAACTGGCTATTGGATTTTAATTGGACTCGCCGCTTTTCTAGTGCTCATAGGGATTTTGTATTCCCTTGTGGGATTCGTTCAGGGAATCCGAGGGAAGAATAAATTGTAAGTGTTTTTTTTTTTTTTTTAATTTGTATCGTATTTTGATTTTGAAGGATTTGAACGCCGCTATAAGATAATTTCTCTCATTCAGTCTCATCCATGAAATGAGTTCATTATGTCTGTGTTTGTGGATTTGATTGGTTTTTTATTTAAAATTTAATTGTAGAAATAAATGGATTGAGATAACTAAGAATAGCAATGTGCTCATCGTCCATTGTCCACCCAAGGTAAAATTTATTTACAAAGTAAAAGCATATAAATATAAATATTCGGATTTGGATTTGGATTTGGATTCTAAATTCAATGTGAGCTTGTCAGGGAATTTAATTAATTGAATACATTGGATTTCTCTCTTTTTCTCCATAGGCTAAAACGATCCCAAGTCCAAGTCCTTTTGTGATGAAACTTCTGACATTTCTCAGAATGGCTGGAATTCCTCACGAAGTGACTGCACACAGAAATATTAAATGACTATATATAAATGACAAGTATAAACTTGACATGTGCTTCAAGACTTCAAGATAAACTTTGTACACTAAATCAATATTTGTTTGTTTGTTTGTTTGTTTATCATTTTCTCCAGCTCGATCACACTGATGCTTTTGGAGGGAAAGGAAAAACCCCGTGGATAAGTTTGGAGGGTGAAAACTTGGCGGACTCTGAGTTTATCATTAGTTTCCTCTCAAAGTGAGTAAACATGCCGAATTCATTCGTAAATTCATTTCGAACCTACATTATAATTGACTTTATGTCGAATTATTAAAACATTGTCACTTTTCCCGAAACGAAAGCCTGGATCTTTTTGCAGCTATAAAAATGGTTAATTTTTTAAAATCAAATACTTAATGGAACCGCACAAAATATGTTTGAATTCTGTACACAGGAAATACGGGAAGAATATGAACGGAATTTGCTCAGAAGAGCAATTGGGAATTGCGACCGCATGCCGAATTATGGTGGACGAGCATTTATTTTGGGTATGTGTGAATTATGAAATAAATAAATAAAACTAGGGGAATTGAAACTAAAGGAATTTCATTGTGAGTTAATCAAATTATATTTGAATGAAAATGTAGGGAATGGCTGTTGAAAGATTTGTTTTTGGTGCTGTATCGAATTTACTCGAAGTCACAAATATTCCTGGACTCATGAGGAAGATCATAAGGCGTGTTGTGAGAGGTCGAGCTCAGTCTCAGGGCATTGGAGCTCATACGCAAGAGGACATCATCGAAATCATGAGTAAGGACTTGAGGACGGTATCCAAGGTTTTGGGGAATAAGAAATTCATTTGCGGGGAAGAACCATGTCAAGAAGATGCTGGGATATTTGGACAGCTCTCACAATTTTATTGGGGCCTCCCGCATTCGCCATATGAAAAAATATTAAATGGAGAATTGTCGAATTTGCGAGAATACTGTTTCAGAATTCGGGAAAGATACTGGCAAGATTGGAAATAATTATTCATAATAATAATAATCTACCGTTTCTTTTTGCTGTATATCTTTTTATTTTAACGTTGAGAGATGAAAGAAAAGAAGAACTCAACTACATAAAAACCAAACCAACGAATGATTCACATTTTGACGGACACAAATCCACAGTATTATTTTCAACTTCCTTATAAAACTTCCTTTGTTATATTATACTGTTATGTTACTTTTCATTTATCGCCAATAAAATAAAAATACAATTTAATCTACACACGCAATTATTCTTATATATAGAAATATTAAATGTGGCATTCTGTAAACGTTGTGTTAGAAAAGAAAGAATTTTCCACGGAATTGTCCGAATTGCTTTTTGGAATTCCGATTACTTTTCTCCAGCCCACACACAATTTCCCATTGTATTTAAAATTTATAAATCCATCTTCTATGGATTTCTGTGTGTGGGGAAGAGAGAATCCATCCAACTTCATTTTCCGTCCAATCCCCTTGAGAAAATTGTATGAAATTGTATGAAATTGTATGAAATTGTAGGTAAAAGACGTAGATAATCTACGTAGGAAGAAAATAAAAACCATATATAGATTTTCTATGGGTAAAAAAGACGCAAAACGTGAACTGAAGTCATTGAACAAAGACTGTGCAGACACACGAAAAATGGAATTCCGCACTACATTAAATAAATGAGGAAGTGGATGGAATAACCCGTTCAAGACGTATTTTCACTTTTTTGCATATTCTTATGTAGAAACACAT
>JAIUND010003019.1:0-18249 GCA_034699125.1 Gisinianus flammeolus | reverse complement strand
TTTAAATGATTCGTGAGGGTATAATTTTCTGTTTGTTTTGTCTAATTCTTTTTTCAAATCAATCTTCAACTCAGTAAAAAACGAATGCAGACGAATCACAATTAACTTCTCCTTCCGTGGTACTTAAGGCAGAAGGCAACAAACCGGAAATCAGAGGAAGTCGTTTGAGAGTTTGTTGCCTTCTGTGAGCCCTGGAGGTCAAACCGTCGGGAATTTCGTGTTGCACCCAGCACAAAACTTGATCAGCATTGCATTTGGAGCACTTTTATCGTTTTTTTAAATTATTTTGAAAAACTTTAATTTTTTTCGAAATTTTGAGAAAAAGTTCAAAATTTCATAAAAATGTCTTTTAACATTGTTAAGTCAAACCTCCCGATTCATTTGAGACCATTTTCGTCAAAATGAATTCACAAATAAAAAAATGATCACTGAAATTGTGATGAACTTTAATATTTTTTTAGTTTTTTCATAATTTCATGAAGTTGTGATGATTTTTGAAAAATGTTTTTTGGCGAATGTTCAAGTTGGACTTTCCTCTTTAAATTGATATATTCATCAACAAAATCGGTTCCCAAAAAAAAAAGTTATTTTACTTCAAATAGTGTTACTGTTCTTTTGGGACACCCTGTATATACCTATATGCCTCATTCTCATTGTTGTTGTTCACAGTGTGCACTGCACACTGTTGCATATATATGCTCAACTCAAGTAAATAAGGAAACGAAAATTCATCTTTCATTCATCATCATGAGATTCTAAACTTGGCCCAAGTTATTATATTTTTGACTAGACCTATGGGATATGTATGCATCTAAATTATAGTTTGTATGTAAAGAGATTGGGAAAAACTGATTGCAACAATGATATGATGATGTCGCATCTCTCTGACTCCCTGCACGTTGCTTTGAGTTACATCTTATACATATTATATATTTAATTCCTACATGTCACTGTTATACAACAACTGCATGTTGTTTTTTCACGAGAGCATGATGATCACACAATAATAATAATGCTGTTTGGTTGTGTGTGCAATATGGGACATACTTATATGTAGGATTTCAATCATGTCCTTATTACTGTACTATATATAAACATGATCATGTTGCAAAATAAATGTACATATGTACTAGTAGGCATGTATATAAAAAAATTACATAAAAAGGACAATTATGTGATGGGGGGCTTTCTCGATGAGTCTGTTTAGTTGAAGACACATGTAAGTACGTACACATTTTTATGACGTTTAGAACACTATAATACATACAGGCTTGTACATACATACCCACATGATTCATTTTGACACACACAAGCATATACCAGTACATAAGTAAAATGAGATATGAGATTCGAACAATGGTAAAATATTTTTGTTATACACAGTAAAGGTATGTACATGTATATTGACAGTGTGTTGTACGCGGAGTTGAAATGTTATTCAGTATCCCGACACAGTGGGAGTAGCAGACTCCAAACACAAAATTCTATACAGCACAGAGTCCACACAAGCAAGCTGCTGTGTGTCCAAAAGTTTTTTGTTTCGCATCATTTTTTTTTAACAAGTAATTTATTTACTCAAGTTTAAGCTAACATTTTAAAGAAATTTTAAAATAATAGTTGAGTTCACAGGTGACAATTTGTGATTGTTGTGTATATACTTTGCAAGAATATAATTCCATACTTTTACGGGACGAGGATGTGTATATAGTTCCAAGAAATATGTATATATAATTCTATAATATTCCATTCAACATATTATTATTATTATTATTATTATATTATTATTCTCGTCCTATACGTGATAAATTGCTAAACGAGCAATTTTTTTATCGACAGTTCAAACTACACAAGCAACATACTTCAATTTTTACACGGAAATGCCTATATGTGCTGCATGTGTCGACGTATAATATTATTCAAATGTGTGTTGATTAAATACAATGAACGTCCGGAATCTTAATGACGATATGTGTACATGTGTATTCAAGTTTTAATTATTATCAGTCAAGAATCAGAGGAAATAGCTGTGTGGATATTATGTTGTTCATAAAACATATTACAGTAGGACACACATTAACATGGAATATTAAAAAAAAATAACTCCGTTATATTTCAGCACTCTGTCCTTTGAATTAACACTTGTTTACTTATTGACGTGTGTTGTTGCCATTTGATAAATTTTTTAATTAGTAAGTATATTATTATTATTCTAAAAAGCTCAAAAGTGGAAATTGTTAAAAATGTATACACCGACTCATATCGTGTGCACAGGTGAGTTTTGTAACAAACATGAATAATTTGTACTTGAGTATATAGATTATTCTAAATTTAAGACAATTATAACTAATACATCAAAACAAAAAAATACTACTGAATTTTTTAAATGATTCAAGCAATGTTAACTAATATTTGCAGTTCAAAGAGCCAAAGGTTTACTTTACAAAGGAAAAAATGGTAAGTCTAAAGTCATTTCATTTTTTAATTGTAACTTTCAGCTTTATAAACGCGTGCATGTATTTATATTGTATAATATACAACCGTGTAGGAAATTAATGTTTTCCGTATACCTGTTTTTTTATCAGACTATTTATTGATCGTTTACTTACGATATATAGTATTTTACAACACAAAAGCAATAATGTCACAATCACAACCAGTTGTCGTTTTTGATATTGAAGTGTATCCGCATGTATGAATTAATTTGGTAGATAAAGTGGAAACTCCTATACAATAAAAATGATTGGTGACGAGCAACAGTATAATAATGATGACAAACAAATGTGAACGACAATAAATTTTATACATTGATGTTTTTCAATTACAGGAACAAATGACGTTTTTGTTACTATAAGTCTCGGCAAAGAAAAATATCAAACGTCAGTAAAAGAGCGAGCAACAGATCCGGTAGAATGGCATGAAGAATGCGAATTGTAAGCACACATCCGTCATATTATATCCTAATAGTTTTAGAATCATGTATACATACTTAATTTATTGTCATATTTTGTTTCTAAAAAATTCGTGTTATAATGTATATTTAATCATATTTTTAGACCGATCCCGAAACAAGGGAATAAAGCGGAAGTCATCCTGACAGCGTTACATCGGAACTTCATTGGAGATGAATTTCTTGGACAAGTTGTTATTCCACTGTCAGATTTTGATGTTTATGAAAAGCCAAAGAATAAATGGTATACATTACAGAGTAAGCTTAGTCAGAAAGAGAAAAAGAAAGAAAGGGGTGATTTAGAAGTACGAATTGGATTTACTGTGAGAGCTGGAGCTGTCAATGGTGCTGGTGCTGGTAGTCTGAGTGAGTTAAATAAAAAAGATGGATTACGCTCATCGTTTGGTCAATTATCAAATATGGCATCGTCTGTCGGTACGTATTTTTACGACTTTACGTTTCTATAATTGACTTCATAATGGGCTTGTCTGGTTAGCACATTAAATTTTGTAATCTGCTTCTTATCATGTGGGTTTTGTGGTTTTTCTTTTATTTATTCACAGGAGGAAGTTTGCTTAGTTTACGAGGAAAAGAGAAGAAGGGTGGGTTGAAAAACCTGGCCAAAGCAGTTGGGAGCAAAGTATCGACTTTACCTGGTCGTGGTAAAAAAAAACCTAAAGATGACGTTTTTGGTACTATACCAGAAACACAAGTTTACAGTGGAAGACAACAGAATCATGGTGATGCTGACCCTGGAGTCGTTAGTGATGATGAAGATGAATTTCGAGTAAGTAAATATATTTTTTTTACTCTCGATGCAACATCATAACTCTCATCAAACTATCTAGAGTTTTATCAATAATTTCGTTTTCTAGTTTGATGAACTCTCTCACAAAAGTAGCCATAGTTCATTAAGTGTATCCCAAGTTGCTTTATCAACACCAAAGGATGGAAGTTTAGAAAATCTTGGAGGAGGAGAGTTTCTGCGGAGAAATTATACTACCCCTCCACCACGAAAAGTGCCAGGTACTCCAGAAAATAATCGATGGAGTACTGGTCCTGTTCCTGTGGATGAATGGGATGCCAAATTATTTGGAAAACAGAACAATTTAGAATCTAGCAGTAAGTCAATCAAATACCATCATGACAAAGGCAAGACTCATAACAGTCATTTGATTATAGAATTTAATTTTTTGTTTCTCTTTGAATTACAGAGCCATCATCCCAGGATGCACTAAACTTCTCTCCAGCTAGTAGCCGTAAGGAAGTAGAACAAGCAGTACCTGAAACCAAAACAGCCGAAGAAGTGGCAAAACCAGAGGTATTTTTCATTAAATTGTGGAAAATATGTATGTAAAAAATTGCACAGTGTACGACAAAAATTTTTGTAATTCGTAATTCCTTGACTAAATTGTGCGCTTTCTTTTGTTATAGGTGAACGGGGATGGAATTAAGGCTTTACTTTTTGCGACAAGTGCAATTTTCAAAGAGAAGGAGCCTGTGCCCAAGCCTCGACAAATCCAGGAAGTGAGAGAAGAAAGTAAACCTGCCAAAAAAGCTACCATTTTAGAAGAAACCCCCATTATCAAAGAAATACCAGAGGAAAAGAAATTGAAAGAAAAGGAAAAACCAAAGGAGAAATCTAAGAATAGTCCAAAAGATACCTTTGCATCTATTTTTACTCCTCATCATAAATCAAGTGAGTATTCAATCAATTCCTATGCATGATTCATCATTTGTATATTCTCAGTTGTCACACGTGACTATCATTCATTCTACTCAATAATATAGAAGAATCAGAGGAAAATCATCAAACCCAGTCAAAAGGAACACCTGTTGGAATTACAAATCCTATTCGTGTAAAGGACAATCAACAAGAGGATGGGAAAAGGATACCACGAGAAGCCCTTAGAAAATTTGATGGAAAATCCAGAGAGGTGCTTACCTTTATATATACATATATATATTAATATATAATAATAATATAATATACATATATTTTTTTCAATTTCAAACTCGATGTTTGCACACAAGGATGGAAAACTAATTTTATTTTATGGCTATTGATTCAGGATTTGATAGAAATGGTTTTGAACCTTCAGTCAACTGTCGATTACCAGAGACAAAAAGTTAATGACATGGAAAACTATATTGACGATCTACTCGTACGTGTCTTAGACAATCAACCCACTCTTCTTCAGTCTCCTTACGTGACTACGGTTCGTCCAATGAAGTAAAGATATTAATAATAGTTTTAAGTAGTCCAGTCAGCTAAAATCCGTTTAGCCTCTCTCTCCCTCTAAAAATACCCCAAAAATATAGAATGTAGATTTTCCTACATGACCCGTAAAGTACATATTTACAAACTTTCTGCAAAAAAAATATCTAGATTCGAACACTTAGTTCGTTTAAGTACTAAGTATAGGGTTGCCTTTTTTGCCTAGATCAGTTATAGATCGTTGTCGTTTTGCCTTTTTAACAGCACATTTAGTGTGTGTATCAACCTTTATAATTAATCTAATCCTTATTAACGACTGACTACTAAGCCTACATCGCTTTGTGAATAACAATGTACAAAAAAACACAATTTTTCAAAATCTATTGTTGTCGTTGGTGAAGTTACCTTGTCCCTTTCCTCTCTATTCGTATATGTAGCACAGGATATGTAGAGTCACTATTGTATTGTAACTCTTTTCTTAAACATTTTTTTGCGAAAACTCTATTATATAACTTTGTCTCACGTGCTCCTTGTTCTCAATAATTAATTAGATCAAAAAAATGGAGCTTCTGAAAAAAAGAAATGATTTTCACTTTGGGAAAAGGAACTTTTGAAGTTATTTACTTACCCAGATGCTACAATTTTTCTACCCTCACACACAAGCCAACACATACCAAATCGATGCCTCAAGTTTCTCATGCATGAGCCAAATCACCTATACATATATTAAATCAATCAAGAAAAGAAATCCGGAAAGTAAAAGTACTGACAAAATGCCACTAAACGGAACCATTTAATTTCCAATAATATGCGTGAACAAATTAATCTTAGGCACTTTAGGTTTTAGGAGTGCACTGCGACAGTTATGATAATGTATGCACTATTTATCTAAAAGACATTGTTTGTACTTATGGGCCGATCAATTTGAATAAGCACATAATTGTTGCACGTCCGCCTTCTTCGAGTAACCACAGTGGCTTATGCACTTACTTCAACAGTGACAATCATCATTGTGAATTTACCGAACAAAATGATTCGAGATTAGAAAAAGTGCTGTGATGCTTATAACTTTATACTCTAAACTATTCTAAAGTGTCAATTCCATACGTATATGAATTCGAAATTCTCGAGAAAATAAGATTTGCAGAGGAGCAAAATAGAAAGGTAATAATGATTGGAAATTGAAAAGTACAGTTTACAATAATCATGATCCTGCTCTAATTCTACATGAGTTCTTGGCTCACAAACACAGAGGAAATAAATACATTTCGAGATTTATATTAGATAATAAAGAGCCAATCTGTTATCATGACTTCAATGTTCCGAGGGGTATTTTAAGCGTGTGTGTCAAAAAGCTTCAGTTTTCAAGTATGAATTTTTGAATTGTAGTACTTATTTTTAAAAAAAAGGAATTGTAATCAGTGATTACAGATACCTGATACCTGATACCTGTATGTATTATTTTATAAATCCAAGTGTAGAACAGCCTGATATAAAAGACAAATCCGTCCTCCAGAAAATACAAAAGAAGCAGGGCTAATCGTTTGAGAAAGTTTCAAGAATGTGTATAGCTACAATATTAAATGCAATATCATTATTGTAAATCTTTTAAATTTCTGAAACATACTTACAAAGCAGTAATACAATTTTATAGGTAGATTTACACAGTTTCAAAAGGTGCACATAAACATTTAGAATTAGGAAATCTATAGACAAAAAGTAGTTTTAATTCTAAAATTAAATTTTTTAAATTTACATACGTACCTACCTACCTATTATTACTACCTATGCAGATATATTTAGTTGTAATGTGTAATCTACACACATGTTTCAAAGTCAGTACGGATGTATTCTTTTCAAGAATATTGAGAATTTCTTTCTAGTCTTCCGTCCATATGTCTAAGTGTATATTGTTGTTTTTTTTAGATTCGAAGACTTTTATGTGTGTGTATTTATAGTATTTATTTATAGCATTTAACAATTGTACTTATTTATTGTACACGTTAATTTATCTTCTCGATAAGTAAATAATATGTATTCAGTCCCAAAAGTTAATGAGATAATTAAGGACCTTGTGCCTGAATTTTGAATACCTTAGAATGTCATTGGCTGATTATATTCAGTATTCAGCTAGTCTCTAATTATTAAGTCGGGCGTTATAAACTTTTATTGTACCTATTTTTATTTTTATGCCATTTAAAATATTTTCTAGAATTATGGAGTTTTGTTTATCACAGCTATGAGTGAAATTCATTGACCCAGAACAAATGCATGAGGACTTGTTACTACTTATCATGAACCGTCAAAGGTACAGAAAGAACAACATATTCACTCGTGTTTAAAATAGAAAAGCCTATACTATATAGAAGTCTAAAAATGATATAGTTATTATTCTTAATTAACACACACACTATTCAATTAGGTTATCAAGGAGCTTTATGAATGCATGTAAAGAATCTTTATTACTAATCAAATGTCTATCATCACATACATGTGAGAATTAGAATTAGAAGAATAAAATTGTATAAAAATTTATTTAACAAAAATGTACACATGTATTACCCTCAGAATTGAATTGAAATGGTCTCGTAAATGACAGGTTAAAAAATCTGAATAATTTATTTATAATGTAATACGATTAATAATACTATATCGCCTAAAAGTGAACTGACTGGACAAACGCTTGAGAGTCTGGAGTCCTGAAGGTATATTTACACAGTTTAAACTAACATTAAGATTATAAATGATTGTAAATCGTTTTACATTTATAATGATACCAGCTCTATAATTTACCTAATGCGTACACAGTACTTATTATCAATATTATGATTAACATACTAATACTATATTATTATAATAGTAAGTTTAAAGACACATAACATTGAATTATCGCATAATTTTTACTCCACACGTTTCATATGTAAAGTGGGCATAAAAAAATAAAAAATAAAGTCCTGAGGAGTAAAAACAACTTTAAAGAAACCTCAAACTCCGAAATTCTAATATTTCTTGTGCACATTATCATTATATTAATAATTTTACCATGGGTGTTGTTTGTGTTCATGGACGCAAAGTCTTTCATTAGCAAAAAAAGAGAAGGAATTTCTGGCATAGGATACCGACCATTAAATCTACAGCACTGAGTATCTACTCTTCATTCATGGATTCTCCATCATTTGTCCTATGAAAACAGACAGCAGTAACTTTAATAAAAATGAACAAGTTTTTGCCCTTAATACATCCGATCGGGGTTCAAGATAATGTTTGACGCAAACAAAGTTCTAGTGTACCAATGTTTCAGATTGATTGTTTCAATATCATCTGTCCTCTATTGTTGTTTTTCTTTATGCTTTCAGACATACTCGGTTTCCCCCATATGCAAATATCCTAATAAAGTATTCAGCAGTGGAAAAACTGGGAATCCGCGTTTTTCTACTCTTTTTTTTCATTCTCCACTCGTTTCTAAGCTTTACAAAATTCATTTCATAAAATGCATCAAAATCCCATCGAAAATCATGATGAGGAAAAAAGAAGACTCCTAATTATAACAAGGTTTTTTTCCCATGAACTAAAAAAATGTGATGACAATTGAACTTGAATGCCACTATACTTTAGCATAATTTAGCAAGAACTGAGACACAAATCTTAAGAATTTTCCTGCACACACCACTTCACGTTGCATGCACTGAATTTACCATACCTCTGCACTCTATACAGTAGTACATACTTACTAAAATGATAATAATAATTATAAAACTATTATCAAAATTATCAATACAGAATTGACAAAACGTGTGTGAAAATTCTCCATTGTAATGTAATAAGTATCTGTCCCACAAAAATGCTTCTTTCGTTACCCCACAGACAGAGCTTTAAAGTATATTGAATTGTAATATGTATCTATTGATGAATATACACAACACACACATGCACAATTATCATTTGCGTGTGTTTGGTTTGTTTCTCGAGGATGTGTCCAGTAATATATTAACGAAAAGTTGTTCCGTTTTTTGCTAACAATAACAGCTCACAAGGCATGGATGGGAATATGAAATCATACATTACATAGATATATATATAGCATATAGCTCTGTAATTTTTCATGTCATGCTTTTCAATCATGATATACAACAAGTCAACTTGTTTTAAAGCGAACATGTACTATGAGCATGATTCCGCCTGACTAATACTATATTTTTCCTATTTGACATTGTGGGAATGCTTGAGAGTTTCGTGCTTCCCTCATGTACTTATTCCTCCATCACACCACCTCAAACGGCCACAGTAAGCAAAAAAATAAACAAAAGCGCTTCACAACACCAAGTTTGGCTACTTCATCCTGTATATCTCCTCGTGTGCGGACTGTGAACGTCTCAAATATATATAGCTTGTCAATTCTATACAAAATTGTTTTATTGCCCAAAACAAAAGAACTGAACATGTCTCAACTTATTACCAAAATCGGATCGGCTATCAATGTAAGGATTCATTTTAATATAAATATTGTTAATATCCGTATAGTTCTGATTATTCCGAAATTATCAAGCCTTGATAATCAAGGTAGTTATTGTTGGTTGTGTGCGTGTAAAAAAAAGCCATGGGAAAATAAGTATAGTTTGACTGACCTCCACTATTAGGAATTAATTTATACAAATTACCATAAACAAAGGAAACAGATTAATTTGTAATTTCTATATTTACAGACATGTAAACAGCCGATTCCCATGTTGATCAACTTCAATTTGTCAAGAACTGTGACGACTTCCATGCAAAATCCAACTTCAGCTTTCAATACCAGCTCAACAATGTCAAATAATCCAAGCATTTCTTCCTATTCCACGAACCAATCTACGAATTCTCTGGATGTCAATTCTTATGAAAAGCTGACCAGTACTCTCGAATCTCTGACCAATCTCTTTGACAAGTGTGAGGGTTCGTGGCCTGTGGGCATCTACTCCCTCACAAATGACTCTTCATCCAGTGAAAGTAAAGCATTAAACTAATTTGCGACAATTCTCATCATCAAAAAAAAAAATTAGCTGAAAAACTGATCATGAGAGAGAGGAGAGAGAAGTGAAAGTCGAATGAAGATTTTTGTCTCATTCGTGAAGTACCTTAAAATATTTTATACTAAAATTGTTATTAGATAATTACGTTTGTTTTATGTCATGACTGTGAGGAGAAATTTGGAAACGTGAAATGTACGATTTATTTGTCTGTGATAATATTTAATAATAACTCAAAATTCACGTCACCAACTTGAAAATAGTCCAGTGAAACTTATTTTGACAAGCGATCGAGAAGGACTATATTTATGCACGTAAATTCTGTTTATTCTATTTGTCAACAATAATTATACAAATGTATTATTATAATAAATACTTATAATACTATTATAAGTATTTATTTATATAAGAAAATGAAAAGCCTTGAAAGCGTATTCAAAAGTATACAAGGGAAATACATATTTTCGACCATGTTTTACTTCGCCCCGGAAAGTTTTCTCAACAATATTTAAACAATATTTCAATCGTATTTGTATTTGTATACATCTGTAAATGGAAACTTCTATTTTTATATTATTACTGTCTATTGTTATTATCTTGCTGCGTATGAGGAGAGGACATTTGAATTTGACAGAAATCTATAATAAAATCAATATGCCTTACAACAATAGATGTTCTACATCCAAGTTTTTACTCTACCTACATTTAATGTAGTACATCCTACATTCTATACAATGTTATTCATACGCCTAGTATTTGTAAATTAAGATACATACTTAGATCTATTCAACAGACTCCTTTGTTGCCTACATGATGCCGTCATGTATATATGTAGAGATACCTAATACCTACCCAAATAACTAACTAACACACACTACATGGGTTGAGAGCATGTGAACGACAATCACAATCAAAATCAGATAGTGCACTTTGTGTGTGCATGATGGTGAGACTGGCTTGTGGTGGCGTGATCAAAACTTGAGTGTGTGTGCGAAACCCATTTTCAACATCTATAGTATAGATTCTATACTATACCCTTCTATTACGAAATATGTTAAAAAGGAAGGATAGCAGGTTTATATAGGATTTTAACTTTTTATTCAAAACGGCTTTTCAGCGAATAAGCTCACACCTCCAAAAAAACAAAAAAAAAACAACAAGAAAAACACTTTGCGAAAAACAAGTGAATCATTATGTTTCGAGAGGAAAGGAAAATAATTTAACGAACGAGTTGAATCCAGTCATTATGATTGTCTGTGACTGTTTTTTTTCTCATTCGAGTTCAGAAATTCAAAATTTCTATACAAAAATACACGCATTCCTGTATAGATAATAACAACTAATTTCACAGTGGCAAATTAAACTGTTTGGTCGAAATTACTCGAATTCCATTGAGATGAACGTTTGATGCACACAAAAGATGAATATCTTAAGTATACGTCGTTTATACTCCAAGTTTGTTCAGAAATTCAGCATTTTCTCATGAATTTTCTGGTTTCTATATATAAGTACGATATCCAGTTGTTCATTGTACACATTTTCCGACGCTTTCATGTTAACGTATAAGTACTGAATCAGTACTAGTTACTACTGATACTGATAATGCCGCAGGCTCAATAAAAGCCGCTAAAAAGGATGCGTGAGACAATGATTCGAGATTGAGGAAAAAAAGTAAAAAAACATATCATACAAATAATATTATATTAATTTTTTTTAATTTTAATTTTACACAATTTGATCTTGAACGTTTTCTTAACTTGAGATTATTTTCTATTTAAATAGACAGCTGCTCATAAAATGTATACAGCTTTTTGTAATATTATATATAAATTAATCCTATATAGACATTCTCATTACTAGGCATATATATTACTTAACTATATTTTTACTTGTGTGCATAATTATGATAATAATAATAATTATTATTATTAGTAAAATTGCATTGCATAAAATAACACACATGTATTTTAAAATCAAAGATATGTCGACATAAAATATCTATAGTATCTAATATTCTTTTTACAAAGCTCTATATATTACTCTACAGGTTTTTTTTGTTGTAAAGACATACAATATCATGAAGGCCCAAAATTCAACTAATTATTTTAACGCAATGAACATTGATGGTTAAAGCTAATTCTAAATACTAAACTAGAGTAACTGGACACTAAAAAATATACATAACAATAGCATTTTGAAGGGAAATGGTTTTTTTTCTTTCACGAAAATTTGTTAATATGTATGTATATATTATATGTATAATAAATCATAAAACAGTTTTTAATAATGAATATGTACGTTAATATTTTACGACATTAATTTAACAGGTTTTTTACAAATTCCAAACGACTTTCCCATCGGAGCCCAATGTAACACGGTTCCTCACAATAAGTTCCAAAGCTCTTGGGTATGCTTTGTGTTCAGCTTTTTTGACTCGTTCCTCCAAAATTTCAACCGTATCTCCATGTTGAATAAGAACAGGCTCTTGAACAATTATACCACCTGCATCCACTTCCTCCTGAAAAAAAATTAATTATTGAGACGATTGAAAATAATAGGAATTCGGGAAGAAAATATACAAAACATATATATAATTATAAATATATTACCTCGACAAAATGAACGGTACAACCGGTAATTCGGACTCCAGCATCCAGTGCTTGTTGATGAGCATGTGTCCCTTTGAAACTTGGTAAAAGGGCAGGATGGACATTGACAAGTCTCCCATGCCAATGTTTAACGAAAGGAGCTGTGAGGATCCTCATGAAACCAGCAAGGAAAACTAATTCCACGCCATATTTCTCGAGTTCGAGTGTCACTTGAGCATCAAAATCTTCTCTACTAGCAAAATTCTTATGAGAAATGACAACCGTTGGGATACCCACATTTTCTGCTTTCCTCAATCCTTCCACACCTTCTTTATTTGAAATGACGACAGCAATGTCCGCCACACTCCCCACATTTGGATCCCGAGTATGATCAATGAGGGCTTGTAAATTGGTCCCACTCCCAGAAATGAGTACCCCGACCCGTCTCTTGTGTGCAATCCCATTCACCATCTTCATATGAGGTTTCATTAGAGGAGAGAGAGCATCCGCAAAATTCTTTACATTCACAGCTGGCTCATCCCCAAATTTATCCTTGACAGTCCCCACCACAAAAGCATTTTCATCAGTGATCATACTATTCACGAATTGTAGATCCGCTGGAGACACAATGAGGACAGCTCCAAGTCCACAATTAAAAGTCCGAAGCATTTCAGTCTCACTCACTCCACCCGCTCCAGCAATCCAACCAAATACTGGTGGGATGGGCCATTTATTTGCATTCAATTCCACAGCCAAATCCTTTGGGAGGACACGTGGGATATTCTCAGAGAGTCCACCACCCGTAATATGAGCAAATGCTTTCACTTTACCACTTCGCAGGACGGGCAGGACGGATTTTACATAGATTTTGGTGGGAGTGAGTAGAGCTTCTCCCAATGTCAATTTATTATCCCCCCCAAAACCAGCTGGATCCGAATATTTCAAATCATTTTTCTCTACTACACGACGAATTAAACTAAAACCATTACTATGTGGTCCACTTGAGGATAAACCAATCACAATGTCACCCACCGCAATCTTTTCTTTGTGTGGTAATTGTTTTCCACGTTCGACTGCCCCCACAGCAAATCCAGCTAAATCATATGATCCATGCTCGTAGACACCAGGCATCTCCGCCGTTTCTCCTCCTACACACACACACAAACAAACAAACAAAGAAGAAGAAAACCCAATTTTAATTATGTACATTAAATCATACAAATACTTATGAGATAATTGTATATGTGTACATTCTTTTTGTTTGAATAATTTGTTGAAGAAAAAAAAAGCAGCGTACCAATGAGAGCACAACCAGCTTGACGACAACCCTCGGCAACCCCAATAATAACTCTTGTAGCTGTATCCACATCCAATTTCCCACACGCAAAATAGTCGAGAAAGTACAAGGGCTCGGCAGCATGGGCCAAAATATCATTTACACACATGGCCACCAAGTCAATCCCAACTGTCTCGTGAATCCCAGTCGCTTCAGCAATCTATTTTCATAAAACATAAAATATTTTTTAACCTTGACCTTTGGAATTCCAAAAATTCACATTCGACTTTTTTGGATGAATTTTTCCACAGTATTATAAATTTTTTTACCTTCAATTTGGTTCCAACACCGTCCGTTCCAGAAACTAAAAATGGATCCCTGTAGCCAGCTGCACGGAGGTCAAAAAATCCACCAAAGTCTCCGATACTCCCAGCCACACCTTCTCTCTTCGTTGTGTTGGTGAGAGCAGCAATATTCTTCACCAAACTGTCTCCAGCATCAATGTCCACTCCACTTCCTTTGTACGTCATGTTTCCACGGGATAGCAGGGATCTGTGCCCAAAATCCAAGGTAAAAAATATAATAATAATAATAATTATTATTATGTATGTACTTCCAATATTGTTTTGTTTAGAGAACTTTTAATAATAATAATAATAAATGATGAATTACCGGGCGATTCCTTTCTTGGCAATATCCGTTCTGTACTGAGCCCCTTCAAAATGAATAGTTTGAACGGCACTGAGTGCTTTAGCAGAAGCCACAACCAGTTCCTGTCCCAAAGAAACAGCAATCAACACTCGCCCTCCGCTCGTCACCACTTTCCCATCTTTGAAAGTGGTCCCTGCATGGAAGACCATGTGACCGGGTTGACTCACGACATCATCCAGTCGAGTAATTTCCTTCCCTTTAGCATATGAGCCGGGATAGCCAGCTGAGGCCATCACCACTCCCACAGCAAAAGTATTCTGTCTCCATTTGAGTTCTAAATCCGCCAAAGTCCCATTAATACATGCTTCAAATGCATCGTAAAGATCCGACTCCAAAAGAGGTAGGAGGACTTGAGTTTCCGGATCCCCAAAACGACAATTAAATTCCAGGACTTTGGGTCCATCACGAGTGATCATGAGACCCGCATAAAGGATCCCAACATATTTGACTCCTTCCGATTTCAATCCTTGTACAGTTTTCTTCATGATTTTCTCTCCCACAAATTCCACATCCTTCTCTGTTAATAATGGGCCTATTTACCAAAAATTGTGTGTGTTTTCATTGTCATTAGTCAATCGTCATTTGTGTATGTATAATATATCATAATATCTATAGGTTTATATATTTAGATAATGGTAGAGATAGTCATATTTTTTACGAACAGGGGCAATAGGCACCCATCCCGCCAGTATTTGGTCCAGTATCCCCATCTTTAAGTCTTTTATGATCTTGAGATGGCATCATGACAGCCACGGAGTTCCCATCAGAGAAAGCAAGGACGGAGACTTCTTCTCCTTCTAATAATTCTTCGACAATGATTGTCTCACTGGCTGTCCCAAAATTCTCAGCAATTTCGTCAACAGCCTTCATTGCATCCTTCCGACTCGTGGCCACAATCACACCTTTCCCCGCTGCCAATCCACTTGCTTTGACTACTAGTGCTGGGAAATCGGCAGTCTCAATGAAACTTTTGGCATCCTTGGGCTTGGTGAAGGACTTCCAACGAGCGGATGGGATATTATGACGATCCATAAAGGACTTTGCAAAATGTTTACTTGCTTCAATTTGAGCTGCAAGTCGTCGTGGACCAAATGCAGGGATTCCATGAGCATTCAATTCATCCACGATCCCCATTGCCAATGGATCTTCTGGGCCAACTACGACCATTCCAATTCGATTGGTTACACACCATTGTGACACAAGCTGTACACAAGCAAGTCAACACATACAAAGAAACATATCATTGCAAACTTTTTTCCTTTTCCTTTCTTCCATGTGATAGAATTGGAAATCATATAGTATATAATATACTACTATATATGAATATGAAGCTGTTCAATTTCCTCAAGATCACATACCTTGAAATCTGCAACGTCCAAATTAACCAGGGAAACTTTCTCTTCTGAAGCAATTCCAGCATTTCCTGGAGCAACGTACACATGAGCTACCTATAATTAAATCATAAATAATTAATTTCATCCTATTTTGGCATTTCCATTTGCATATGAATATTCAATTCCTAATTAATTGTAACTGAAGAATTAAATTAACTACCAACTACCTTTAATATTTAAAGTTAAATCATATGTGTGCGAGTGTTCTCATCTCATCTATCATTATCATTCCCTATCTAAAAAAAAACTTTGTAGGGTCATGACTGAAGCCACATATAGAATATGTGTACAAAAAAATGTCGTCAAGTTTAAATGGAAATGGATGGCGTAATCATGTGATATATAAATTTCATTGACGAGAGGGAATTATATATATATAAGATACATCTCATAATTCTCAATGCTAAACGTTCAATAATTTACTTAGAGAGAGAGAGAGAGACGATTGTGTAATACACAAGTAATACGAGATTCTGTGAGAGAGACGAGTAGCAGCTGTTAATGGTCATAATTAGGAAAGAGACTTGGAACTGGAATGAGAATCAGGAATTAGAAATCACAAGCACCAGTCGTCATGTGTGTGTGTGTGAGTGTGTGAGTGTGACGACGATGCGGAGGATGATGATCAAGTGACGAGATGACGATGTACTGATAGAATAGAAGAGATATAGAATATACAATGCAATATAATATATATGTATATATTATTATACTATATAAAACGAAAACGACGCAAAAAAAAAATCTGATGAGCATTTTAATATTCGCAATCCTCAATCTCCGCATTGGCTTTCACATTTTGCCTTACAAAACGCATTTGCCTATAGGTACTGGACAAAATAACGAAAACTAGAGAGATGGTAAAGTACATACTTATGTACATATATATACGCAAATGCAAATCGAGTCCCGTGTCCTTCATCGTACACTATATACAACAATAAAGAAGAATCAAAACAACAAAACTAAGGAGCCAGTGTGGTATTTCTACGATCACAATGTAATTACATATCCCTGGATAAAATGCCGATTATAACTACATAGAGAGAGAGAGAGATGCTTAACTTTTGCTCAAATGGTATTATTATTTTATTTGATTTGTACTTGAAAATTTTGTGACTATTTGTGTGTATGTAGTTTTTGAAATCATATATATGAGAATACACGTGGATTTTAGGTAAAGACTAATAAGTAATTAGTAAAAACTCACCCGCGGGGATTGAGACAATTTCCAAGCAATCGCGTGCTCCCTTCCACCATTACCAATCAACAGTACTTTAACTGCTACTTGAGTATCGACGGAAACTTTATTATTGTCGTTTGCCATTGTTTTTTTCCTTTTTTTGCTGACGACGATGACCCAAACAGAATGACACTATATTTTAATTGTGTTTGAGTAGACTTTTTCTCTGTTTCTTTTTCTTTCTTTTTTTTAATCAATGCGAATATAATTTTAACAAGAAATACAAATTATGAAATAGTCTTTTTTTGGAGGGGGAGGGGGAGCAAAGAGCAAATTTATATTGTGGCCGTCACTGAAGGGAGTTGCGGCTGAAAGAACGAGAGACGAAGATAGGAACGATTAAAAAAAAGTGAAGAGTGAGAGAACGGCAAAAGTTAAAACACATTTAACTCTGTATCTATGTCTATTATATATATATACATATTATTATATGTGTATATGTGTGTATGTAAGTATTCAGTACGTATTCTGTTTCAACTTCAACTTCAACTTCGACTTGAGAAAGAGAGGAAAACAACCTTCAGTGTGTGCCTGATTGTGAGTCAAGTCAACTCTCCAACATCTCCAGCCATTCCTCACATATCAAATCCCATCCCATCTCATGCACCAACCACATTTCCCTACATATACCTTATGTATAAACCTCCAATGGCCTTACCATGTGGAAAATTAACGATTGTTACTAGTTAACAGTTTTTCTCGTTCAAACTTCTAATATCAATTTTAACATACATATTATATCCACAAAAATGATATGATATTCTATCAATATCAATATCAATATGTATAATGTATACTATATGTATACTATATGTATACTATATGTATACTATATGTATACTATATGTATACTATATGTATACTAT
>JAIUND010003018.1:0-18256 GCA_034699125.1 Gisinianus flammeolus | reverse complement strand
CACAAACATTCCCAAATAATTGACAGCAAACGGCGTATTCGTCGTCATGAGTCGAATTGCACTGAAACCACCCGCAATGCAAAGTGTGATGCAAACCATTTTGGTCACGTAGACAAATTTACAATTTACCAAATTGCACATTTGAAGACGCAGCTGCAGACGACGGAGATCTCGGTAGGCTTCGTCCAGTTGATTCCCGCCCCCCGCAAATCCACGCTCCGACCTTTAAAACACAAAACACAAACGGACTTTAAAGGACATTCCAGACTCAAGAAATTCAAGACATTTCATGAATTTCGGAGTGGAATTTCCAAATCACCGGACTCGCTGGATGGCTTCGTCCGCATTCACAACGAACGTGATGATGAAGGAAATTGTGAAATAAATGACGAGTTGTTGACAAATCACATTAAACGCATGTAGCGTCGTGTCTAGCAGGAGACAAACGACCAAACTCAAGGGATTTCTCAGTTGTGGGCCTAAATTGGAGTAGAGATTGACGGGATTCTCCAAATCCACGAGATACATCAACGGAAATGAGCCTGCCGTAGGGAAGAGAAAACCCGGAATATTCTGAACAATCAATTTTATAAAAAAGAGCGAATCTCTCTGCTTCCCCTTTTTTCCAGCATCTCCAGCTTCATCACCCGGGTTCTCCCAATTTCCCGTATAATCCCGGGTATGAGATTCATTAAAGAGTTTTACATAACTCGCGGGCCATTTGTCCAGTGCTTCAGACACAACAATCCACGTCCCAAAGAAAGCCACTGTCATAATGATCATGAGCGGTAATTGTTCCAAATTGGAAGACCCCGAAATCATCGAGTAGAGAGTGCGCAAGAGTAGAACAAACTCACTAATCAAGGCGAATCTCTGCCAGGCCTTAAACGTCCTTTGAGTCTTTTTGGACTCGTCCAATTTGAATTTCCCAGTAGCCAAATCAAACTTCAATGGGAAAATTCCCAATTTTGTTGCAAATTTCAATGCCAAATAATTGGCTTTTAGTTGAGATTTTGTAAGCATTTTGTTTGCCTTGTTGGAACTATTAAAATTCTGTGCATTTTCTGGAGTGTTGGTAATGAAATGGCCGTGTTTTGGTATTTGCTCACTCATTTTCTTTCGTTGTGGTTCAAGTCAAAAATACCTGGTGAGCAATTTAATTAAAAACTCAGGTATACAAAATCCATGATTTTACAGTTCAATTTTCTGAATTCGGATGGAGAGTGAGAAAACCCGTTTTGTTTTGAAAATTGTTTTCTCCATTTGCAAATTTGAATTAACACAGGGAAATGAACAATAAGTTTTAAAGGTACTTTTGCAATCTTACATATGGGAAACTCCATTGGGCTTTGATGCCGTCAAAATGTGTTGCGAAATAGCCATTTCATGTCGGGTTGTTTGATTAAAAGCTCTAATTAAAAATTCACGATGATCCAAATTAAAGTGGACGCGGAAGGGTTTTACCTTGTCTTAAATTTCCAAGACGAATCTACACACAAAACAAAAGCAAGTTACACAAGGAAATTGAAGAAATAACGTCAAATTGGAGAAACCTGTCAACGTGACAAGGAAATCCCGTGTCACGTTTATCTTTTGCGCAATTTCACCTTCCTACCCACGTGCCTACGCCAATGACGCAAAACTGGGCAAAAGTTCCAGTGCCTGGAAATTCGTGTTAATTTCCATGCTCCGGAAAAAAATTTTGGACAGAGAAGCAAAAGGAGAAGCAACGAAAAAAATCGATATGAATGTTGGGCAACCCACTGGACAAATGTCAATGCCGACCGTTTTATCAACGTTTCATTCTTTGTCTATACCATTCAAAAAATTGAATTCCCGCACAATTTGCACAATGCTCTTTAAACGGATGGAAAAAATCTGATTACTTTGTTTGCACATTGACAGAGAAAATCTGACAGTTTCAATTGATTAAATTGATTGAGTTCGAGGACAGTAAAAAATTGTGATTAAAATTTGTCTATCATCAATCAAAGGCGAAATCATTAGCAGAAATTGACGCACAATGGACAAGATAAAAAAAATTGGATGTTGAAATTATTTTCCCTGGGTAGATTTACAATGAAATGAAACATGTTTGACATGCATTTGACAAGTTTTTCAAAGACTGTGGAGATTCCAGTAGACACGTGACACCCCTTTCATCATCTTGAGGCCGATTCTCATTTGGAGCCTTTTGTCACTCTGTCCAGGTGTGTGCCAGGTTAATTGGACTGACAATGGAACCTCCTGGATCTGTGTACGAGGAAGAGGAGAAAGAGAAATCCAATGGCAATGGAACTGACGTCATTTACGATGTGGAAATCCGACCAAAATTTCAAAGCAAGAAACTGCCGCAACTCATTGCGGCGTTCAGTGGTGAGTCCCACGTGACGTTTAGTTTGACCCCATTATTTTTGTTGACATTGGCTTAGAATTGAGAATTTGCATTACATTTTATAGCAACAATGGGAGCATTCGCACATGGGACGGTTGTGAGTTGGTCTGCAACAGGGATTCCATCAATGAAAAAAGACTTTGAATTTGGAATCCCTTCGCAAACGGAATTTTCATGGATTAGCTCGATCGTCACGGTGAGACCCTATGAAAAACAGCTTAAATTTTAAGGTTAAAGAGAAATTTAATTAATTTTAATTTGCTCTTCTTTTTCAGCTGTCAGCAATGTTCGCAGGATTTCCAGTTGGGTTTGCTGTCGATAAATTTGGTCGAAGAATTACAATAATGGCATTGACATTTCCATTTGTTGCTGGATGGTTCCTCATTTATTTTGCAGGCAATGTCCCAATGGTTTTAATCGGTCGATTTATTACGGGTTTCGCATGTGGTGCGTTTCTCGTTTGTTCACCCATTTACATTGCTGAGACATCGGAGTCTAAAATACGTGGAATGATCCTTACCGTCTACGGCACCATGATCCTCGTTGGAATGCTCTTCATGTAATTTACACATTTATTTAATCACAAATAAAGTCACGTGAGGATTTTTGGGCTCTTGTGCAATATCGAGCAGATATCAATTTTTTCATCATCCTGTGATAATTAAGGGCCTTCAAAAGTGGGCTCAGCAAGGGTGGGCATTGAAATTCTGGATTTTGTAATTTATTTGGGGACTTTGTTTGTAGATTGACGTTAGGAGCATTTGTTGAATGGAGGACTCAAGCACTCGTGTGTGCCTTTCTTCCATTCCTCTCATTCGTTGCCATGTTTTTTACTCCAGAAACTCCGCGGTATCTCCTCTCTCAAGGTCGTGAAGATGCTGCTTTAAAAAGTCTTTGTTGGCTACGTGGTACAAAAGATTCAAAGGATGTTGAAAAGGAATTTATTGCTGTAAGATTCTCAATCCAAATTTTGTCGGCCTTTTTTTGAAATGACCAATTTTGTGTGCATTGAATGGTTTGCGTTGTTTTTTTTTTGGCGGGAACAGTTGCAAGATGGAATGAAATCGGAAGGTTCCTCAACATTTTCAGATCGTGTACGGAAATTTAAAAGTCGGACTGTACAGAAATCCTTGTTGATCAGTTTCCTCTTGTATTTTTTTCAAATATCAAGTGGATTCTTAGCAGTAAATTTTTATACAGTGTCAATATTTCAAGAAGCTGGATCCACACTTGATGAATACACAAGCAGTATTATTATTGGTACTGTTGAAGTCATTGCATCCACCTGTTCTGCATTCGTTGTTGATCGTTTTGGCCGAAGAGTTTTACTTTTAATTTCTCAAATTATGATGACAATCGCACTGGGTGGACTTGGTGGATTTTTTAATGTACAATCAAATGATCCGCAATATGCAACAGACAGTCTGGGTTGGTTACCACTTACTTCGTTGACAATGTACGTTATCGGATATTCCATTGGGATTGGCCCTATTCCTTTCCTGATTATGCCGGAAATTTTTCGGCAGGATGCTCGAGGTATCTAAAATAAAATTCCTTGTATTGCTTTGAATGAACAGATTTTTAAGAGAAATTTTAAGAACCTTTAATTTGATTTTTGATTTATTTGCAGGATTTGCATCGAGTATTTTATCAACCGTTAAATGGGGGATGGCCTTCATTGTCACTCGATTCTTTACAGACATGATGGATGGGATGGGGAAAGATGGTGGTTTTTGGCTTTTTGGATCATTTTGTGCTCTTGGGGCTCTCTACATTTTTTTCATACCAGAAACCAAAGGGAAATCTCTTGAAGAAATTGAACAGACAGTGGAATTAAAATTTAAACTTTTTTAACAGCAAGCTAAAAATTACACTCGGATTTTTTTGTACATTTAAATCTGTCATCAAAATAATCAATTAAAAAATTGCGCTTTCCTGGAGAATCTGTGAAAATTGTGTTGTTCTTGCCCATGACGCGTTGTCTATTGCGTAGTAGGTAATCTCCCCCTCCGTAAATTGCTTCTTGTATTGCGTCGTTATATTTCTGTTTCCCCCGTCGGCTCCCAAGCCAACAATCAGAGAGAATTCTAACTCTAAAGAGGAGGCAGTACGAATCCAGGGCTGAAGGAAAGTAGAAACAAGAGAAAAGTGCGGAAATTGACAAAAAATCCCAACCTGAGTCTGAAAAAATTTGTCCCACCTTCAATTACATGCATTACTTTTTTAACCATTGTTAGAGATTTCATATGGTGAGTCCACAAGTGCCGCCTGTCACCTACTGCTTTATCTGAATTTTGTGATTTTCATAGATTTTCATGTGGTAAAATTAATGGTGAACGTAACATTTGATTTCCAGGCAGATTCTTCAATATTGAAAAAGGATGGGCAGATGAGTCAAATTAATTTAGAATCCATATCAAGTGAGTTCCCATAATTTCTCTTTCTCTCTTCACTCTTGAATTTTCCAATAATACTTTTGATTTTCTGCGGAAGGAGAAGAGAAAACGGCGGGGTATCAGCAAGAGGATTCTCGACTGTGGCATTACTCAACCTCTCCACCTTTCATCAACATCCACGACTCAAAGCATCTTCACAGTCCCTATAGTGACCTCAAACACCCGGGGAAATTCCTTTCCAAATCTCCTCGTCAACACCACAAGTGATTTTCATAAACACAGCGCATAGAAACTCTTTTATTTACAGCCCCAAGTGCGAACAAACCTACGTCTGGCGTCATTTTACGTCGTAGCCAGGGAAAAAAAAGTTCCATACGTAAAAACTTGCTTCCTGCCCACGGACTCTTCCTATTTCGAGTCAACTTGTCTGCAATTGCCTTCCACATTTATCATTTTCCCCTTCATTTTTTAGCTAATCAAGCTGAACTTGCTCGTTGCAGTCCAATTGTGTACCCAGTTTGTTTTTGATACAAAATTAGTAGAATGGACTTTGTGAGAAAATACAATTTTCATCGGAGTACAACACAGAGACGTGAGGACGAGGACTCGACTCTGGAACGGAAATTTTTCCAGGGTTATGAAAATGTGACATCAAGGCCCGAGTAATCGGATGCATCCAAAGTTCCAAAGGACCCGATTCCGTGTAGCCATGCTAATGGAGATGGGCCCACAGATCTGCAAGCTCTGGCCCATACAGAGGCGCAACATGCCCTCAAAAAACTTTTTGAATCCATCCCACAAATTTAAAAAAAAATCCATTGAGACTCCAGCTGCTTTTTATATTTTTCCAATAGTACAGTTTTATTTGAGTGCATTTCTGCACGTTTTATTTGTAAACACAAGTAAACAATTCTCATTTACAATAAAAAATTACCATTTTACATAAAATAAATGAGTACGTTCGGCTCTGTGTTTAGAGACTTTGATCAATTTGACTCCCACACACACAACTAAATACTACTTATTAAATCACAGTACAGTTTTTACATGTGACATCAGTCTTTGGTTTTTCTGCGTTTGTACTTTTGCCATGGAAAGTTCATTCCATTTACAGATTAAAATTAACAATTAAATCAGCCACTCATTGATTAGCTACCTACAGGCTACAGTCACCACCTACTTGAATCTCGTTTTTCTATCCAGAAAAATTTTACGAAATCAAACGTTGAAATCTCCTGGTGGACTTTTCCCCACGCTCAAAAGTTTCGATAGTCAACAGAATTTCAAAATGGTTCAAAAAATAAAGTTGAATTTAAAATATTTCATTGGGATTTCTCGTCATTTGACCTTTGGCATCTCACTCTGACTCTGTATGAAAAAAATCTTTTGTAATGTGTTTGAATCTGTGGTCTCTCAAAAAAAAATGTCTTTACCATCCATAAAACCAAAGAGAATAGCTAAACTGGACGTGAGATTGGAAATGGCACTAAAGTTAATTGGGGCTCTTGCCTGACCTGGGCTCTTGAAAATAGTCTAAATTTATCCAATCCGTCTATTTGAATCTATATTGAAAGTAAACGTAGAAGCTCCTGGCTTTTAAGGAATTATTCAAAGCTCGTCTAGATTAAGACTTAATAATTCGTAACTAACGTTAACTCGCCATACTAATTAAAACTACATGAGATCACGGTGAATTAGATAAATTGACTCAAATCCATAGAGACTTGGGACAAGGGCAAATCTTCTCTTGGCAGATCCTCCGAATTTCCTTCTTCAACTTCCTCTTCCTCAAAATCCTGATTATCCAGGATGTCCGGTACTTCTAAAATTCCCCAAAAGATTTCAAATTGTTAGAGCTTCAAAAGTCAAGAGTTGAGTTAACAATTCAAGGTTTTATGGTAGGGGAGCTGCGGGTAAAAGTTTGCCACTCACGAAAATTTAAATAGCGGGTAAGCTGTTGATCATAATTAATCAACATTCACATGTATTTTGTTGTCCAGGTAGTTCTGCATCTTTTTGGATTTGTTTGGTCAATAATGAGCAATACATGTATTTTCTGTAGGGATTTAAAAACAAATGGTAAACTTTTACCCGCAAATCTAGACAAGTCAAAAGTTAAAAGTTACAGCCTATTTTTAAAAATTCCTATTTCTGATCTAATCACACTTTTCGGCTGTTTTAGGTTTCTAAACGCTTGTCAATGAACCCAAATCTTCAGCAAAAAAATAGTCAAAGGTCAGACTCGGGGTTTTCAAACCGATTTTAAAGTAATAATGGGACGTGGTCAACTTTTACCCGACATAGTTTATTTTTGGCCGTTTTTTCAAGCGCTGACAAATGTATGATAAAGTAGAGATAGAAAAAAATTTCAAATCATGAAAAGGTAGAGCTTTGTCTCTTCTTCAAAATGGTTTAAAAATCAATGTTCTACTTCAAAGGGATTTTAGTGTAGAAGCGAAATTGTGAGTGGTAAATTTTTACCCGCAGCTCCCTTACGCTCAAAGTAAGCAACGGAAATAGCGGAGATGACACTTTCAACACAAATGACCATACCGTAAAACTATGAATTAATGCACTAGAAAATTATTACGTAATTAATTAATTAATTAAATTATTAATTTTAGTATTTACTCCTTGAATTGTGATTTCCATGCTGTTTGTTGCCCGGATGGATGCTGGGCACAATGTGAAAATCCTCGTCCTCCTCAGCCACACTCTCCTCATCAAAATCAATTGATGACTCATCGCCATACAAACTCTCTTCAGTTTGCATATTCTCATCTGCCATTTTCTTTGAAAAAAACAATGCACATTAAAGGGTCAAATAGAGTCACCTTAGTTACGTGAACATTACGTTAAAATTTCAAGTTTGAAAAATCTCAATGAAAATATTGAAAATTTCACATATCGCAGGGATGCGATTTAGAATTTGACTATCTTGTTGCAAATCATACGCATTGCATTTTTGGGAATATCGCGTGAAAATTTTCATTTTCCAAGAGAAAATGGTTACGTGAAACACTCTAAATGCAAAAGTTTGCATTAAGTGAAACTTTAACTTAACGTTCACGTAACTAAGGTGACTCTATTTGACCCTTAATTGAAGATTAATTTGTTCATCAGTCAATCCCCACTTCTGCAAACTAGCTAATTTTTTATTTCATGTAATTTTTTATGCATTCAAAAAGACACGAAATTTACCTTTGATTCCGAAATGGTACTGCCCTTGATCAAAATATGCAAATTTTTGTGAGATTAAAAAAGAGTAAAAAAAACAATTATTTAGAATAATTGAAGAAAAGTACGAATTTAAAGTCAAATTAAAGTTTCGCTAATTGTGAAGTAATTTGAAGGGGATGAACGTAGGTCGAGAGTGTGGAGAAGGGACTGAAGGATTCTCTGGAGGATTCCCAATTTTATAACGGTAGAAAGAGTGGGGGTTGCCAGAGTGGGTGGAAGAGGGACAAGGGCGAGAACCATTGGACATGGCATTTTTCATTTGGAATAGAAAAGTAGTGCAAATCGTCAGTGCAAATTATTATGTGTATAAATTTAGCAAATCATCTAGTCCACGCTACGGCTCCACTTGTGGGTGTCCAATGAATGCAGAGGATGCAGGGATGCAAAATCAAAGGGGAATTTTTAGGCAATTCTTTGGAAATGAATTCAAATCTCTATCTCTGGTGTGCAAAAAAATGGAATGTGCATGTGGGTCCAGAGTTTAAAAAATTATTCGTGTGAGTGATGTAATGTTGACACGTCTCGAATGTTCCATCAAATGTTGAGTGTTTTGCTCATTTTTTATCGATAGGTCAAATTCCATGGACATTTAAAACTCTCGACTTGAACTCCAACTGCAATTTTACAGCTTGCCAGATTTTCACCTTTAAAACAAAATTTACATACACACAAAAAATATCCTTCTGCCGTTGGCCAACTGAGAAATCTGCCTATGAGTTTTAAAAGAAATGGTCATCTCCTTTGGTTTTCATCGTTTAGAACCCACCAAAATTTATTATGGTTAGAAAAATAACTACCAAAATTACCTAAATAATAACTAATAATTATTTCCATGATTATGTCTCATGTAATTAAATATTTTAAATACACTGAATAATAAAATATTTATATGATTACCAAATATTCACTATTTCTATACTTCTGTACTATCAGATTCCATATTAGCAGATTGTTGATTGGATTGCTTGACACCCCCATCCAACAGGCCTTCTGCAAGGATTGAAGGTTCACAAACATTAATCTTGTGTTTATCCTCGTCACAAGTCACATGAGGAAAATCACAATCCACTACAAATGGTCTCAAATTTTTAAATCGTGAATTCCGAATTTTTTCCATAAATTCAAATGTATCAGAAAATTTAGCACGAGTAAAATGAATACGACAACTCCTTTTCCAACCATCACGTTCAATCACTTGCATAATTTTCTCATCCAATGTCTCAGATCTCCCAATCCAAGTCCCATTTAACATTTTCCGTACAAATTCAACAAATTTGATTTTAAGTCGAATTTCTTTAAAATCATTATCAAGTTTCCTTTCAATTCGTACCAAAGGAGAAAAATCTTTATCATCACTCTTTGTACCCGTCTCCGTCTTTACTTCGGATTCAAATTGTGACGCAAAATTCCATTTTTTATTGGAAAAAACATTGGGAAGCGTCTCATTTTGACTACTGCGATATTTGATGAGTCCAGATCTCAATTGTTTCTTGAACGTTTGAGTTGTATCAAGGAAGATTTTCCGAATAGTTTGCATATTTTTAAAATCTTGATCAAGGAGAATATCCCGATGATTTAACATGGTAGTGACGAGAGTATCCAATTTCCTTTGGACAATATTCATCTCTTCAAATGTAGACAATGGATCTACGGTATCCGACTCTGTAATATCCTGTTGAAATGTTGGAATCACATTTATTGAAATGGTTTCCCCTTGTTTCTCTTGAAATAATTCTCGTACTTTTTGAATGGGTAAAAGATAGAAAAAAAGTTGTTTGCCTTTCCCATCGTTACTTAAACTGACAATCCTTGGGAGATTTTTAACTAAAGTTAAAATTTCCGTCACATTTGTTGGGTAGTCATTTGAACATAAATTTAAATCTCCAAATATTTGCATTGAGACACTCGAGTAGGTTTCCTTGTAAGAAGAACCATGTTTAAATTTCCCTTCTCCCGCCACCGTCCCCGGGATATCAAATGCCATTAAATTTAGAAAAAAATCCATTTGAGCATCCATATCCGTGACACGGGATTTGTGTGTATTTAAATCTTGAAATTTAATTATTGTGTCTGCACCCCAACCAATTCCAACGACAACGTGAGATTCTTTTGCAAGGCTCAAGATGGTGGGTGAAATGAGCGTACAAGTCTCATCATAGAATAATTCAAGCATCTCTTCAAATGTAAAGATTTGATAGAGGAGACTCCCCATGACACTTTCCATCCCCTGTTGTTCATCCTGAAGGAAACTCGCGGAACCAGAGATTTTTACTAGACCCGCCAAAATACTTAGAGTCATTTTACCGGATAGGGCAAGGAGATTACTTCGATCTGTAAAGGATTTGATGAGTCCAAATCGTGTATTTGTATTAGGTGTGGCCATGGTACGGATGAGATGCGGGGGCGGATTCTCTTGTAATATCGAAATTTGCGTAAAAGTCTCTGCAATGATAAGGTCAAATGGAATTATTTTAGGTTGAAAATGACAGAATTCTAAGGAAAATGGACATCCTGGATTTTCTCACCTGTTGTTGCATCGTACAGACCACCCAAAGCGGCTGTCCGCCCGAGTGCAGGTACCCGAATTATGTCCAAGTTCAAATCATTCTTAGATGGGCTTGAGACGACACAATCCAATGTGATGAGAAAGATGAGAATGAGAAGAGAAGATGAGAAACTCAAGAGATTTGGCCAATTATTCATTTTTTTTGCAATTGTGCTCTTTTTTATGCAAAAAAAAAAAATTCAACTGCTGGCTTACCAACGAGCTGAGCTCAATTGTGTGTGGTTTCACCCTCGAGGATGAGTCCAATGCTCCAAAAGTCATTAAAATTAACATCAATTGAGCTCAATTTCATACTGTAGACTTTATTTTATTGGTACTCGCACTCACACGCCTTGAGCTTCCATTTCAACATGCGGAAATGAAAATGAATTGGATTTAAACTTTAAATACGTCTCATGTTAAACGTGAACCTTTGCAAGCTGGAGTTGGAGTAATGGGACAAAATGATTTTAATTGGACGGTTACTGACTGAATCATTGAGAGTTTCATGAACCTGGTGGTTCATTCTTCCCCAGTCTCCTTTAAGGTTGAATGGGAGCACCTTTAAAAAAGTTACGACTCGGGAATCGAAAATTTTGGTGGTGAGCAGCATGAAGAATTTTCTCATGCTGTTGACGGTCCTCATTGGACAATTTCAATTCCATCAAGTCCAGACACGATCAAATTCAACAGGTTTCTCTTCCTTCATGGTGATGAAAAGTATTTTGGAGGGCGCCTTCAGAAAAGACTCGGATGAGGTGCAGCCATTTACAGTTAAAAGTGATCACGTGGATATAACAGAGATCCCTTATCTCGTCCTCATAAAGATTAATAGTTCTCATGGGGATTTTATATGTGGTGGAGCCCTCATCTCTATGACTCAAGTCCTCACCATTGCCCACTGTCTGTATGACCATCAACATAATTTGGTGAATGCTTCAAATGTGATTGTATGGGCGGGAAGTTCCAAATTGGATAATTTGTGTCTATGCAATGACGCACAGGGTTGTCCCTGTTCTCCAGATCAAATTATCGTACGGAAAATCATTCCACATAAAAATTATAATGATAAAAAATGGCATCTTGGATGGGATTTGGCTATTTTGGAATTGGATGGGCCTCTCACTCCATCCAGTCGGATTGCTTCTATTGACATTGCAAAGAAAAGTTGTCAATTGCAAGGTAAGAAATTATTTTCAATGAGTGTGACGTCAGTCTCAAAGTGCATTTCATTCTTATGGTGCTCCTCTCTAGATTTTGAACAGATTTCTGGTTGGACAGTGGCTTCAAAGAAAGAACCGTGGGAAGATGTAAAATCTTCAGATTGGATTAAGTCATCTGTCGAAAAGATGAAAAATGTCCAATGTCAAGTCATGTACAAAAATTACAGGAATAAAAGCAATGCAAAATTAGAATTGCTTGTGAGGAACTTTAAATTGACCGCCAGCCAAGCTTGTGCCAAGGGGGTGCAAGTTTGTCTCGGGGACACTGGTAACTGTCAAATCTTCTTTTCCAACGCCCCCCCCCCGCTCCCCCCTACTCGCTAAGACGCCGTCTGTTGATATACTTTTCCTTGTTGTCAATATCTAGGTGGGCCACTCATTTGCAAAAGGAAGGGGACAGACAAAGCTGTTTTATGTGGAATCATCACGGGTGGATTTCATTGTACAGCCAAAATTGACCTTCCAGGATTTTACATGGACGTCACCATGTACGAGATCCGGAAATGGATTGAAAGCTCCATTCATTCAAATTGACTCACCCAAAACTAACTAAACTCGGAGTTGTCTGAGCTCAATTGTCCGTGTCTCATCCTCGAGGATGAGTCCAATGCTCCAAGTGTCATTAAAATCAACATCAATTGAGCTCAATTTCCTACTTTCAATGTTTTATTGGCACTCACACTCACATTCATTGAGCTTTGCTTCCAACATGCTCAAATGAATTGAATTTAAACGAGACCTATGAGCCTTTGCAAAGTTGTCAATTGGGCAAAATGATTTTAATGTGGCTGTCACTGGCAGAATCGTTGAGAGTTTCATGAAGCGGATTACGCAGTTTTCTTTGGGACTGTATGGGAGTACCTTTAAAAAAGTCACGACTCAGGGTTTGACAATTTTGGTGTGGAGCAACATGAAAAATTTTCTCATGCTATTAACGGTCCTCATTGGACAATTTCAATTCCATCAAGTCCAGGCTCAATCCAGAATATCCAACTGTCGGACGCAAAAAAGCAATGTTTGGTCTGCCATAGGAAACGATGCGAATACGATAAAACCGTTTGTCGTGGGAGGTGACCCGGTGGACATTACAGAGATTCCTCATCAAGTCCTAATAAAGATTATCACAAATGACGATGATGATGTATGCGGTGGAGTCATTTTAACAATGTCTAAAATCCTCACAGCTGCCCACTGTGTCTTTGATGAAGGTCAATTGATCAAGAAAAATCGTATCACATTATGGGCTGGAACTAGAGAATTACACAATTTCTGTCAATGCAATGGTGAGCAGGGCTGCAATTGTCCAGTAGTCAGGTCAACAATACGACGAATAATCACACCTGACGAGTATGATGATGAACATTGGGATTCCGGATGGGATGTGGCTATTTTGGAATTGACAAGAGCTCTCGCTCCATCCGATCGTATCGCTTCTATTGACATGGCTGAGAGGGATACTCGTTTGGAAGGTACTTGGCGGGGCTGGCGGCAATAAAATTTCAATGACGTAATTTTTTTTATTCTGTTCAGACATTGCGCTGGTTTCGGGTTGGGGGACAATGAAGAGATTGGAACCGGAGGAAGAAAATGAGGATGATGAATCGGATCATCTACTCAAAGCATCTGTTCGACTCATGCCCAAAACAACTTGTAATGTCAGCTACAGAAATTATCGGAATGAAAATGATCCAGAGGAAGAGAAAGTGCGGAGTTTCAAATTGAGTTCCACTCAACGTTGTGCCTATGCCCAGGGGAAAGATCCTTGTCAAGGGGACTCTGGTAAAATTGCGGAATTTGAATATCAATCAGGCATTTTTTCTTATTTATCATCAATTGATTACAGGTGGACCACTCACGTGTAAGGTACGAGGGACGCGTAGGGCTATTTTATGTGGAATCATCTCTGGTGGATTTGGATGTGCCTCCAAAACCAACCTGCCAGGATTTTACACAGATGTCACGTCATCAGCGATTCGGCGATGGATTCAGCAGCACATTTAATCAGCTTGATACTTTGAAAAATTTGTCATTTTTATTCAAAATATTTAAATCAAAATTTCCATGAAAAAAAAAACTCCGAGTTGATTGAAAATTCCATTAAAGTCATGTGACAGACATTTTTGTAGTTAATTTCTTCCCGCATTTAATCCTACACAAAAAAGTTTTGTGATGAAATGACGTTTGAGTGTGGGGGTCAATTAAAGGACACGCAAAGTTCAAGGATTTTTTACGCTCTGAGATTCTCAATTCGCGCGTAATGCTCACAAGAAAACTTTGTTTGTCCTTTGTAGAGCCAGCACAATCGTTATCGATTTTGCTGTATCAGATTACGGACGAGAGTAAAAAAGCAAAGTGAGGGGGTGATGCTACTCAAGTGTGATAATCTCTGTTTAATTAACGTCAGCTCAGATTTCCTTTCGGATGACAAGGGCAAAAGACGCTGAGTCAAAGTCTGAAACGGATATTTTTATACTGTCGGGCAATCATTGTAAAATCGATGAAATAGAAGAGAGGAGAAAAACAGACAGTTTCATTTCATTTCACACTGGGACCTTGAGCAAAGAGAAATCTGTGTCAGAAATTTGTATTACCGACCCTCATTGAGCCATTTCATTTTTCATATCCTTTATTTCTGCATCTCATTTACATTACAAGTATTTGAGCTCTGTATTTACACACAGTATAAATTAGCACGTTTTTTATACACCAGAGATTTTCAAATGTATTTACTTGACAATTTAAAGGATTTTGGTATAAAAAATTTCGTCTGATTTTACATCAATGAATTAAGTGAAAAAACGGTGAGAGTCAAGATTTTGGCGTCAAACTTGGATGTAAATCCAGACCAGTCCAGAATTTTAGAACTTGTGAGTTGACCCACTAGAGATTTTTTATTCATCTTCACATCATTTATCATTGGATCATTTCAAATTTCATATTTTTATTTCAAATTCACAGGATTTTGATGACGCCGTAGGGGGGATCGGACAAAACCGGAGATTGTACGAATTTTTACAAGATGACAAAAATCTTGCTGCTGTGAATTTGACCCCTGAGGTTTTCCTTGAGGCTTTGGAATGTACGAAAAATCAAAACGTTTTGAATTTTATGGAAAATAAGCTACGATGCCTCCGTCAGCTGACATTCGCATTTAAGTCAGACCACCCACAAAGAATTTTATTTAATGTGCTGAAACCAACAGAATTTTTTCATGGGCGAGGGAAATTCCTTAAATATTTACATGAAACACTTGAAGCCAGTAGATTTGAAAAATCATTGACAGTTCTCACCCAGGTGACGACGGTGGGTGGTCTCAATGGAATCGGGAAAACTTAAACTGCCCGCATGTACATTAAAAAATATCAAGATTTTTTTCATGGAGTCCTTTGGATTAATGCTGAAAATTCTCATACGATTCTCAATTCTTTTGTTACATTAGCAAGGCAAGTGGAATTGGACCAAGAACTAGAAATTCCAAGAAGAAATTTGAATCACAGAAACCCTCAAGAAATTGTTGGTGCAATTTATTCAAAAATCTTGACAATTTTCAAATGTGAAAATCCAATTTTACTCGTTTTTGATAATGCATCAGATTTCCAAAGTATTCAAAATTTCTTCCCTTGGAATCTTCCAATCATTGAAAATCCCTTGAAATTCCTCGTTTTAGCCATCTCACAAAATACTGCTGCGTGGGATTTAAATTCAACAGACAATGAAAAAATCAAAATTCTCCCTTTGGGAATTTTAACCAATTCCGAAAGTACTGCAATAATTTTACAATGTTTGGGAATGGAGGAAACGGATTTGAAAAATCGGAGAGAGGCCACGAAATTGGCTCTTTGTCTACGTCAACTCCCATTGGCTCTCCAATTGTCATGCGCATTCATCAAACAAGAACAAGATTCTTTGGGTTCGTATCAAATTCCTGGACTTTGCTATGAAATTTCAGATTTTATATCTCAACTTGAAGTCAAATCCAATCAAAAATGTCCAATAAATCTCTTCAATTTCCAAAAGATTCCAGAAACTTGCCCAATTCATCCAATTTACAGACCGTTGATCAAAATTATCTTGGAGAAAATTTCCAATATTCAAGCGGAAAAATCAATTGCTGTAGAAATTTTGGAATTTTTGTGTTTCCTCTCTTCTGAAGAAATCCCAATGAATTTCATTTTGTCTCTTTTCCATGAAATTCCACCATTAAAAGTCTGTCAAGCCTTGAATCTTTTACAAAAATATTTGCTCATTTCCATCCATGGGAAATTTGTGAAAATTCCAAAGGAAATTCAATTTACAATTTTAATGCAACTCAAAGAATCTGGAGAAATTTTAAAGAAAATGACAAATTTACTAGCCAAATCTCGTGTAATTCTCAACGATATAGAATCGACCGAAGAATCAGCTGAACAAATTTTTGTAAATATTCATCAAATCTTGGTAAATCCATTCAATTTAATTCCAGAAGCATCCAAATTTATTCATTTTACCCTGAAATTTGCTCGAATTCTCCTAAAATTTGAGAAATTTAGTGAGTCGCTGGATCAATTTAAAAAAGTTCATGAGGAAAGAATTCAAATTCAAGGTGAATTTCATGAGGAAACTATGGAAACGGAGAATGAAATCGCATCGGTTCTTTTCCATTGGGGAAAATTTGACGATGCTTTGGATGTTTATCGGAAATTATTGGAAAAACAGTCCAAATTCCCAATGGCCAATGGGATTGATTTAGCAGTCACCACGGAGCATTACATTGCCGTCACTTTACGGAAACTTAAAAAATTTGATGAAGCCTCTGAAATTTTTCAAAGAGTACTTGAAAAACGATCCAAAATGCTTGGAGAAAACCATCCAGAAACTCTCAAAACTCTCGTTCAAATGGCACAACTTTATGAAAATCAACAAGAATGGGAAAAAGTTTTTGATTTGTATGAAAAAATTCAACAGGGTCAAACAAAAATTTTTGGTGAATTGGATTCAATGACAATTACAACAAAATATCGTAAAGCGATGCTTCTCCTCTATATAAAACCCACTTTGGCCAACGGTGCTTGACGAGCAAGTAAAATCCAAATTGCTAAAAAATCCTTTAGACTTTTCCAGCAACTTTACGAGTAATTAAAAAATCACTTGGGAGAAAATCATCCAGAAACGTTGAATATTCAAAATCATTTAGTTTTAACCCTAGAAAAACAAGGGAAATTTCCAGAAGCAACGGAACTCTGCTGGACGATTTGGAAGAATCAAAGGACAATTTTAGGGCGGAGCCACCCCGATACCAAATGCACTTATGAATGGCTTCAATATCTTCGAATACGCTCATTGGAAATGAATTCTTTAACAAATTTCCTCTAGGGCACATCGATTCAAAATTGAGTCAATCATTTGCTTTCTAGGGGTCCTTCAGTGAATCGTTTTTGAATGTTTTTTAATAAAATTACAAATAAATAAAAATTCCAAAATTGTGAGATTCTTTCTTTCGTTCATCTGTCGCTACAAACTGCTCGAGCAAAGGGAACGTTACAATTAAAAACACCTCATTTAGCTCGATGGGATGCGATGAAAGATGCACCGAGATTGGGTCCAATGTAAATACAATCGTAATTTGTCTTTCTGATTGGCTCCCGTCGATCCAAATTTGTGTATCTCAAAGTCTGGTTTGAAGCTTCCCAATGCCACACAGCAGTCCGTATTGAAGTTGACCCAGATTCTTTACAGCCACCAAGCCAACCCAGGACAACTGTTTTTCAAGGCAATTAAAAAAAAAAACGGAAATTTTAAAAAAGTGATAAGACTTTGAAAGATTCGGATGAAAATTGAAGGGTGAGGGGCGAGATCTTTGTCAGATGATTGGCTCTTTAGGAATCGTCCAATGAGATTGTCTTCGGGCAGGCTGTTGACCGATAAAAATTTTAAACGGCTACTCCGGCACAAATTTCCTGCATCCTCCCACGTCAACTGCATAGTCAAAGTGCGAAAGCTCAATTTTGTATCAGAGAATGAGGGTTCAAATTTTTAGCTTACCGCTTTGTCACTGGACTGAACCCAAAACGTTTTGCCGGAAACTCTGCCAATTTTTTCTAGTCCTGGATGTCGCCCTCGCCGTTGGGCTGCAAAAATGTAAAGAAAAAATCAGAGTTTAAAAATGAGAAAGAAAAGGCTTTGTCGTTTTAATTTTTTAAGGTTGTACCCAAAGCGCAATGAAAAATCAATGCAGATGCCACCAGGAGAATTCCACAAAATTGAGAATAAAAATTCATTTTAGAGCCAGAGCCCATGAAAAAATGAATGGAGAATCACGAGTTGTGTAGAGAAATTGTGATGGGAATCATTTCAGCGGCCAGCGACCGGCCGCTGCAAATAGTCATTTCAGCGGCCAAATTTTTTTGCAAAATTCAACAAAATCTCGACTGTACCAGCTGTAAAACTAATAGTAGTGACTGGTACACGTCGAAATTTT
>JAIUND010003017.1:0-18281 GCA_034699125.1 Gisinianus flammeolus | reverse complement strand
ACTTTTTTGCATATTAATATGCAGAAAAACATGGGCTATTTTATAGGAAAAGTAAGAAATTTGTAAAAAAATTGCAAGTATTTAATTTTAATTAAGTTTTAATTAAAGAGATTTTCCGGAGGAGTGTGGGCAAAGTGGAAACGGACGTTTATGAAATCGCTGCTAGAGGACTCACTCAAAATTGTATAATGAAAGTAGAGTTCAAGGAAATCTAGGAAATTCAATGAAACCGTTTCATTCAAACGGAGCTTACGTGCGCGAGTCGCTGTTAAATTGTGCTCGACATTCAAACAGCAATATCTCGACGTCTAGACACTGGTATGCGGCGGGTTTTCTTATCCACAACTTCATATGGAATCGCGGGATTTTCAAAAAAAAAGAGTTCAAACTATATACCATATACAGGTGATTTTTCTCTGTGATTTGCTTACCGTGTGGAAAGTGACGAGGCACAAAGCCAAAGCCAGACCATTTTGAATCGACTTCATAGTTAATTGAAGATTTGAATGTGTCCACGCGTCAACTGTGCCCAAAAACTCTTAAACTCCCATATTTATTGAGCACCACCACACACACAATAAATACTTAATTAATCATTAAAGTAATTAATTGATTACATAAATCCGGTTCAATACAAAAAAAGATCAATTGAATTTGCATTTGTTTGAAGAATATAGCTGCTCGAGATTAATTTGTGATTGGTGAGAGAGAGCAAAGCGAACCAATAGCGGAACGCGGATTTGACAGTTACATAATTTGTTAATTTTAATTGATGTTTGAGCTCTGTGGACATACATTCAATGGGCTCAAACCTGTCAACTGTCAACAGGGGGAATTTTTATCGTTATCATAATGAAATCCGTATAAATATATATATGAACGAGGATTTGTTTTCAATGTATATATACATTTTTTTTCCTGTCAATATAAAATTTTAAAATTGATGGAGTGTGTGTGGTTTGTTTTTTATAATGGAAATGTGTCAACGCGTGTCAAATAATCATCAGTTTTATATTGAGCAATCACAATGATTGAATTGACATTTGACGCTTGACAATTTGGTCATTAGATTTTAATTAAATTAGCCAACTTTGAGAGAGTTCTCATTGATTCGTATATAGTGTGGAATTCGTCATAATTTTTTATTTGTAGAGTTTACTCAAACGAAATACAAAAGGAAATGTACAAATTGAATAAATATGACATAATAAATACATAATTTAGGAATAAATAAATAAATAGCTGAATAAGTTACAATTAATAAATACATAACATTTAAATATAAGGAAAATAAATGTAAAACAAAAAAATACTGTGTGGGAAATCTCATTTCATTTTAGAGAGTTTGGTAAACGCGTCGTAAAAAGGAAATGGTAAATATTTTGGTGGGAATTTTTAAAATTCCAAGTTAACATATAATAATAAGCAAAGAATTTAAAAATTCCCACGAAAATATTTACGATTTCCTTTTTACGACGGCTTTACCAAACTCTCTTTTGTCTTTGTCTTCGTCTTCGTCTGTCTATTGCGGGAGTTCCTGCTCGAAAGACGCCGTGAAAACGTCTTTCAATGGCTCCAGTGAAGAATTCTTTGTCTTTGTCTTCTTTGCTCGTTTCGTTTTGTTGTTGTTGTCGTTGTTGTTGTTGGACTTGGATTTGGATTTGGATTTTGATTTGGATTTAGGTTTGAGTTTCGTCATCCTGTACTTTTGAATATTATTAACGCCTGTTGTTTTCTTTTGTTGTTGTTGTTGTTGTTGTTTTTCCAACTCTTCCTCTTCCTCATACCGTTGTTGATTGGGTGGTGTCCGTTGCTGTTGCTTCGGAATTCCTTGTTGTTTCTCTCTCAATGTCTCCACCTTTGATTGTTGTTTTTCCCTCAATTTCTCAATATTTGGTCGTTGAGAGTCCCTTGATTTCCCGATTTGTGGCCGTTGAATATCTCGGAGCTTGTAGATTTTGGATTGCTCGATGAGTTTGAGCTCGTCAATGGCCGGTTGTTGTTGTTGTTGAGTCTCTCGCAATCTATGGATTTTCGGTTGTTGTTTCTCTCGGAGTGATTCGATCTTTGGTTGTTGTTTCTCTCGGAGTGATTCGATCTTTGGTTGTTGTTTCTCTCGGAGTGATTCGATCTTCTGTTGTTGTTGTTGTTTCTCTCGGAGTGCGTCAATTGACGGGCGTTGATAGTCCCGGAGTTTTGCAATTTGGGGCTGTTGATGTTGACGTTGATGCACTCGGAGTTGGTCAATTTTCCCTGAACCCTGACCTTTCTCCTGACCTTGCATTTGACCTTGACCTTGACTTTGAAATTGAAATAATTGACTTGAACCATGTTGTTGTTGGATATTGAGGGACATTTGATTCTGAGCTTGCTTGATTCGCTCCTCCTCCGGTCGTGTCCGCTTGATCATCTTGGGCCAGAAGGAAAGACGGGAAAAAAAGGATGTTGGCGATAAGGACGTTCGCGCGGGGGCCTTGGTTTGATGCATCTGCATTTGCATCTGCCCATGATTCTGATTCTGATTCGGAATTTGAGCTTGGCTTGTTTTCCCGGGAGAATACGAATTGGAGTTTGAATTCACGTTCAAGTTTGACGAGGACGAATACGAATGTCCGGAATGGGAATGGGAAGAAGATGAAGGGACTTGACCAAATCCTTGCCAGCCTCCGAGGATTTTAATGTCCGACAAGAATCTTAAGGGACTCTGAGAAAAAGTGGGGCTTTGAGGTCGGTTTCGATCCCTTAAATGATTTCCGGGTGGTGGCCCAGCAGTTGCCACGAGGAATATGGTGGACATCCAACAGCATACAATCAGTCGTCCCAGCCCACGGAATTGAACCGCATCAAATCCCTTTAGGAAAAACAACAAAAAACCACACAAAAAAATGCAATCAACAATGTTTGTCAATGATGAATAATTTCCTCACAATAAGCTCACACACACACTCAATTTCACATGCATATCGTCTGTTAAGTTCACAAAGGAACTATGATTATTTTCCTTAATTTCGTTGACCTGCTACAAAGGTCAAATGGCTGAAGATGGAGCTGTGGGTCCTTCGACATGATTGTCGGCCATGACCTTTTCTGTCACCCTGAATGTTTTCACAATTTAACCCACAAAGACGGACGCAGTCGTCGCATTTCCGAAAATTAAGGAAAATCGTTATAGTTCGTTTGTGAACTTAACAGACGATATATAGAAATCGTTTAAATGTGTGGAAGTATGTACCAAAAATTCTTGGATTTAATAGACTTCATTGACAATGCGTTTCATTGTGTGTGAACTATATGTAAACTGCTCAACCTGGCCACAAGACTATACAGGTATTATATTAAGTATGTGTGTAAAAATATCAAATGTCAAAAAATAGTCTTGGAATTTCTATGTTTACACACAAAACAAAACAAAACAACAAAAGAAAAAACAGGACTGACAACGTGTGTGTGTGTGTGTGTGCATGAGAATCTATTAATTGTGTGTGGTTGTTGTCAACTCGTGTAAATTCATTAATAAATAACTAAATAAACGAGACCAAAAATGTGAGCTTACAGTCGTTCGTTGGGGTTTAAACATTTTGTCTCTCCTTTTCTCGTCGTCTTTTTGTCACGGGATGAAAATGAAAATGAAAACGAAAACACACGGCAAACGTCCGTCCAAACCGTCAAACACTCGATGAATGAGCGATAAAATGAAAGAGAAACTGTTTTTGTTGGGCAAAATTCTTGTCATTCTCCTCCAAACACACACACACACAGAGTCTTTCTTCTTTCGTCTTTCATCTTTCGTCTTTCGTTTTCACATCAGTCTTGTTTACCTTTTTACAATTCCATCATATATACCAAATGGCAAATAGGAAATAATACAGTCATCACATATGCACCACTATTTGCACTGTACATTGGCATATCGTCCATTTAGTTGTGAATCGTACTATAATCATTTGGCCCCATAAGGTGAATTCACGTGCCCCCGTCCTATATCCTAACGTGCGTATGCTCTTTTAGGGGCCAAATGATAATAGCGTATTGGCGAACTTAACCGACGATATGTCGCTTTCGCTATCGTTGGAGAACGAGCTGCCAAACATGTGTACGAGTGTAATTTTGCGTGTAGAAGTGGGGAAATAGAGCACACAAGCAGGAGAAACAACAACTCGATATACACAGTGTGTAAACACGCAGTGGTAATGCTTATAATGGAGAGAGAGAGAGAGAGAGAGAGAACCGGTCCGAGTTGATTGCGAAACAAGAAGAGGAAAAGAAGAAGGAGAAGAAGAAGAAAAGGTGCAAAGAAAGTTGAATGGCGTGTTAGATTGTAAGATGAGCTTCATCACAAGTCAATTAACGTGACAACGCAAGAAGTCAGTGGTGAACACGTTTAATGCAATCGCCATTACAATACAATTACAATTACAATGACAGTATGGCAACGACGATGGGTCCTGTTTTGTTGTTGTATACATCAAGTTCAAGTTCAAAGAGCCCAAATCCAAATCACAAATCCCAACCAAAAGTCATTTGATTTGTATATATACACACACAGAGAGATCCAATTAAACAAAATACTTTTCAAGGTCAGAGCAAAAGCAAAACAAAAGCGCTCGAGAGATCATGATGAATGATTAAATGAAGGCGAAAGTTGTGGAATTGTGTGTGTGTGTGGTGTGTGTAAAAAAGCGAGAGTTTTCTTCAAAATGAATTCCGGTTTCCACACACACACACACATTACACTCACACACATCGTTTACTTAACGTTCATGTCGAAATTGTATATTTGTAATTGTGATTTCACGTGAATTCGCTCTGTGATACAGCTCAAGCCAAAGCCAAAGCCAAAGCCAAATGAGTTTTGAGTTTTAACTGTATACGTATATATTTACATTCACATATGATTTTATTATGTTTTCTCATCATCATCATCATCATCATATGTTTTCCCCATCATTTTCATCTCTTTTTTGTTGTCGTCATGCCCCATGTCTTTTTTTTTACAGCACTGTTTTTTTGTTCCATGTGCACACATGATAAAAATTTCGGTATATATAGCGATATACATATTTTGACCGCATTTCGCCGTTTGTGTGGACAAGAAAGAAAGAAAGAGAAAGAAAGAGAGAGAGAAATTATTTGTTGGATTTATATTTCCGCTATTATTGTATACGTATCGTATATATATATATACATTTTTTTATGTATATAGGGAATCAAGTCAATTCAATTGACAATTGCTTATTGCAAATTGCGTTGTAGGATTTCATATATAAATATAGCTTGCCTATACATATACTAATGTCAATTAATTCATAATTGTTGGCGTGTGGGAATGGGAATTGACCTGGATTTCCTTTGTAAGTAATGACGCATTATATATAGGAAAGGGAACCCTGAACTGATCATTTAATGGACAAACGAAATGTAAATGTAAATGTAAAGGTGTGTGCCTATATATAATACGGAATATTGGAATATTCTGGAGGAAATGGGTCGTTTATCCCTTTTGATGACGGAGAAAGGAGTTCCCGCTGGAATTAAAATGATGGCAAAGTACACACATATATATAATAAAACAATTATAAATGTGGAGGAATAATTCATAGTGTAAAAACATTCTAATGAACGTCTTCATTTTGATTTCCACACACAACACACATGCACACACAGAATCAAAAGCAGGACGAGGACGACGGGGAATGTCTATAGAATCTATAGAAATACTAATTATACAGGAATTAAAGGAATTTTTCCATTGTGTCAACAGACAAAACCAAGGAAATCCACACACAATTCCGTATATATGTGTTCTTCACAAACATTTTAATCACCAAGGAAGGAACAAGGACCATTGACCATTGACCATTGACGCAATTCCCCACATTCGCCATCCGCAATCCGTGAAACGTAAAGGAAACTCTTTCCTTCTGTGCCAATGGACAATTCACTTCTCCAGCAACTTTCAGCCGAGTCACTTCTCAATTCTCCATTCTGAATTCTCCCGCAATTTCCAATTTGTATACATTTATCATTTATTCCCTTCAAAAGTTTGTCACTTGACTTGACACTTGACAGACGGACAAAACTGGTGGACAGTGGACAGCGATGGGAATTTGCTTGAAACTAATCACCGTCGTTTGTGCAACAGCCTTTGGGCTGTATTTACTCACCATCGGCTTGTCCCTCATGACTTTCTCCGTGGTGACCCTGACGAGCGTTCAGGAGGCCGGAAGTCGTCCGCCCCTCAACTACAGCGTGTACAAGGAGGTTCTAAGTCTCGCTCAGCAGGACAATGGACAAACATTAGGTCAAAGTCAAGGTCAAAGTCAAGGTCAAAGTCAAAGCCAAGGACAAGGTCAAGATGAGGATCGTCAGGGAATGTCGGCTGGGGAGTCTTCAAGGACGATGGGCCATCATCAGTCGTCCACATATCTCATTTGGTTCGGTCGTGGAATGATTTTTGGACAAAGTCGTCGCCCGCGATCATTCAAACCTCGTACTTCACTTGGTCGACCTTCATCTGGTGGTGATAGAGGCTCAAAAACTGGAGGATCCCGGCCACGAAGTGTGCCGCGAAGGGGTCGCCGGAGTATTGAACCAGAACCAGGTCAATTGAACAACAACAACGACGACAACAGCAACAACAACCAAACAGAGACCGAGGAAAATAATAATCAGAATGATGAGGACGATCAAGGTCAAGGTCAAAATGAAGGTGGTCAAGGTCAACAAGGGGAAGAAGGGGACGGGAGGATCATCAAAAGGGCCATATTGGTCCAGTTGAGCCTGTCCAGTCTCCTCCAGCTCTTGACTGGTCTCGTCTACATTTTACTCTTCGTCATCTGGATGGTGTTCACGGTCCGCGGAGTCACGGCCATCAAGATCAAGGACAAAACCATCCATGATCTGGATCACAATCAAAATCCAAATCCAAATGAGAATCACAAAGACAAAGGAAAAGAAAATGGGGGCGTCGGAAGTCCTGTCGAAATGAATTCACATCTGGGATTTGATGACTTGGATTCGAATTTGAATTTCGAGCCACGACCGTCGTCTGATGGTGGTCACTATGAGAAATATGACAGGACTGGAGCCCGATTCTGGTTGCTATTCTTCAAGATCTCAATGGTATTGGTCCTGCTCAAGGTGATGGAGTTGTTGTGGATGTGGGCGTGTTCGTACGGGGTCAAGGTCACGGCAGGACTATTGGATGCAGAGGAAGGACGGACCTGGTGGACTCATCGTCATAATAGTCGTTATCATGGGGAGGAGCTGATGGGGGGAGGAGCTGAATGGAGGGATGAGAATGAGAATGAAAATGATGTTGACGATGATGATGATGACGTGGACGAACCCATTCGATGGGGTGTCTTTGCCCTGGGGAGTCTCCACTTGACCTTTTGGGTCACCAATGCTTGGCTCTCCGCCACCGTCCTCTGGATGTCCTTCTACATCTACTGCGTCCTCTTGTAGCCTCATTCTTCATATCCATCATGTAACCAATCATAAAAATAATAATAATAATAATAATGGTAATAATAATATCAATAATATTTTACATGTCATTTATTGTGACTGTGTGAATGACTATAAAATTTAATGGTAGAGCAGGTTTTTTTTTTGGCAGGCCTGCCTCCCTGTTGCCCTTCTATGCCCCTATTTATATATAATAATGATAGGCACAATTATTCAAAATTCAACATTCAAATATATTGCATATAAATAAATGTTCATTTACTCGTGTTTATTTTGTTTTTTTGTTCTTACGATAGATTAAAATTAAATGACAAATCGATCTTTGTTTTTGACGTTTGAAGTTTGAACCAAGACAAAAAAATAATAAAAGGTTTTGGGGGGATTTTCATTTGTTTTTGTTTCTGTCAACTTGTGTGTGAGTAAAGGAGCGTCGCAATATGCCCCGCAGATTTGTGTTGTATACACATTACATTACATTATACACATTACATTATATCGAACAAAAACATGCAAATTTACTGGCAAAAAAGTTAAATGTCAAAATCGCCCATATTCCTTTGCAAATTGTCTTCAAGTCCGTCTAGAACGCTATAAAAACGGTGCCATGTTAAAATATGTGGAATCATCCGAATTCATCCGAACCCGGGTTTTTTGGGGTCACTTGAGGTCAAATGTTGACCCCTTCAAAGGTCACATTCACATGTCGATTTTGGCGTCATTTTCTTTTCTTAAACAAATTTCAGTTCATTTTATATTAGGGGAAAGGTTTGTCACCATTTTTCAAAATTCCTGCCAGTTTTTGAATTATGATTTTTTGAAATTTGAGGATATATAGTCCTCTTAGGTATCTTCATTTAATTTTTTTCTGAGCGTTTTTTAAGTTGTGGGGATTCGAATATGAATTTGAATTTAAAGGAGTGCGCGGGTTCAGTGATAACTTCAACGGGTAAAAGCTGCGCCACAGCAACACAAGAACGACAAAAAAACCCGGGAACTGTTTCCAAATTTGGATCAATTCGGTTCCCGCGGAGTGTTGGAATGTTCCACCGCGGAATTCGGACGGACCGTCGAATATTTCCATCGACTCTCCAAAAACAATTCTCCAACTAAATGTAAACATTTTCACTCAATTCGATTTATGTAAAGAATTGGGAAATAAACGAAGAGTCCGCAGTCGGTTTTTTGCATGTCTCCATTTGTTGTGGGTTCTTTTCCACAGATGCGTTTGCGTCCACAGTTTCAAGTTAAGTTCCCTCATCGATCTCACCTTGACCGATCCTTGGAAAAATCAGGACACGCAAAAAGTCCATATCCACAAGATAGACATAATTCGTCTTGTCATTTTCGTCATCATTGTTTGAATTTTTCGAACCGAATAGGACGGGAGTTTCACGGAATCGCAGCATCATTTGCTCAAAGTATTTGTCAAAGTTTGCAATCTTTTCCTTCTCATTCTCATTCGGATTGTCAAGGTAAGTTCGCAAGTCCCATCGTCCAAACTCCATCACAAGCACTTCAAATTAAATTCCAAAAGTCAAATTTAAATTCATCAAGAAAAAAAAACACACAAAAAAAAAAATACAGCCATCACAACAAAATGTCAAAGTGTGAACCCAAATTAAATCAAATGTATATAAGGCTCACCACTTCGCGTCGGGTCTCGGGTCGAGTTGACCTGAATCATTCATTTTGGGGTAAAATGATATTTGATGCTAAAAATGCGTTTTTTTGACATTGAAACACTTTTTTAAGCTTTTCGAAATGTGTAAATTATTTATGTGAAAAGGTAAAGTCCTTTCCATTTTGTTTTATATAGAAAAGGACAAAAAAAAGTCTCAAAATATGTCATGAAACGCATTTTTTGCACGTAATCTCATTTTGCCCCACAATGCCCCGATTCGGGTCAACCGGAATCGGGGTTGACCCGACATCGGGTTGCCCCGACCCGATGGTGAAGCTTTAATCAAATGCCCTAATTTGGCTGGTGTTTTTGGATATCGTCTGTTAAGTTCAAAAACGAACTATAATTTTTTTCCTTAATTTCGTTTGACCGGGTTTGACCTGGTCTGGAGGTCAAAGTATTCGAGATGGAGCATTGGGTCAAGGGAAATTATTGTTCATCATGACCTGCTCTACAATAATTTCCCTTGACCCAATGCTCCATCTCTAATACTTTGACCTCCAGACCAGGTCAACCCCGGTCACACGAAATTAAGAAAAAAAATTATAGTTCGTTTTTGAACTTAACAGACGATATCCATATATAGTTTGTAAATAACCTGGGTCGCCTTCTTTATCAAGTCCACTCAAATAATACGGAAAGGATTTTTGCATGTCCATTGGCGCCTCCCAATTTAAAATCTCCTGTGGTTTTTAAAAATATACAAATCTCACAGTAAACGTACAAATTAAATTAATAGTCAAATGTTTGAAAATTAATTGAACTTTTGAACTTTTGAACTTTATTTGAATTGGAATTTTGCATTGGAGTTGTGCATTCAAAGTGCTTCATATTTTATTTGTATACCTTTTCAGTAGGATTCTCCGATTGCCCCAAATCCCAAATCCCCATTTGAATCACGATGAATATGATGCAAATATATTTCCAGTCCATCTCTCTTTGATCTTGTCTCAAACGGAATGTGATTGAAATTTCTCCAATTCCTCACGTTTTGTTGGTATATTTTTGGTGAGATAATTATTTGAAAAGGAATCTGATGGGATTTCTGACCCTCTTTGATGAAATTGGAAAATGAAGTGACGATGAGATTCCACATGTGAAAATGTGGAAATACATATGCAAATGATTCCTATATATAATATATATATAATGTGGCTGTCCATTATCATTCATCTTCAGCTGATGGAGATATAATTACGAGATATATATAATTACAGCTTATGGGCTCTTCGACCGAGAAAAAATAGTGCACACACACTAAAACTCGTTTGGTGATGATATAAACAATTTTTTTTTTGTGAATGTCGATCAACATGTATAAATTGCACTGCGCATGCAGCAGTGGAAAATCCATTGTTTGCTTCTCCGTGTATATATAATATGGACGCAATTCAATCAAGTTATAGATAATATACATATAAAAATGGGAGATTGAAGGTCGTTAAGTTAATAAATAATTTATTTATGTCGTTCGTTTCCTTGTGTCCATCATCCATCGCCTCATCAAACTCACAATTTTTCATAGCATAAAAAATACCGGCAAAAAACAGCAAATGTCAAGGTTTCTCATGAAATTTCATAATTTTCCTTATATTCATTCAATTTTTTTTTGTCATATATTTTGCAGCTTATTTTTCCTTTCTGTTTTTTTTTTTGCTTTATGCATTCTGCATAGCTGTGCATGCACGTGGATTTCAAAGGTCGTGTCCATTTATTTACATAATTTTTTCCCTATATATATATATATATATATATACCTGTTTTGGCTTGCACAATTACATGAAGGCACATTCAGGATTTTAACTATCGATATTTAATTAAACAATTCAAAATGCATTGTAAATTTTGTAAACCCCACATTTAATCATTTATTTATATATACTTGTAAAAGCATAGCTGAAAACAGGACTACCACAGGATCCTGCTGAATTTTCTTCGAATCCTGCTCTGTCCTGTGCCGTTTTCGGAACCGAAATTGATTTAGCACAAAATCAAAATTGATCTTATAATAGTTGAAACGCTTTTGATTTAGTTAAGGGACTTTTTTTTGGAGGAATGATAAATATTGATTGACCTGGGGCCCTTAATCAATTTTGATTTTGCATGAAGGGTATATAGACAAAAGTTTAAGGGCCCCCTTAGAATGAACCCCTTGGGTAATATACGAAATCAATTTTGATTGTAATCAAAAGTGATGATTTAGCATAAGAGGTTTTTAAATGAATATTTGATTATAGTTATATTTTTAGTCAGTCAGTAGAAGTCGTTATACATGTCATGTACATATGGAAGTTACAGATTGTCAAACTGAAAACAATGCTGAGCTGTGATTGGTCGACCGAACTGATAACAAGTCCTGCATTCCTCGATTGTTTTTTTTCTCTTCTCAGAAATTTAGTCAGCCAAGACTGATGTTTTTATATACAATCAACACTGATTCAGTACTGTGCGAAGAATGTTGAGACTATACGCAAGAAAATGAAGTCAAGATAAATTTTGCACCAACTTGCCCCAATATTTTGGAATTTTGTATTGTACTGTATTGCCCCAAAATTTGTGTTGTGTTCACTTTCTTGTGGACAGTCCCCCGACATTCTTTACCGTACTGAATCAGTTTTGATTATAAAAACCACTCTCGGTCGACCAATCAGAGCACGTTCTCTTATCAGTTGTGACAATCCGTAACTCACATATGTACATGAAATGTACAACGACTTTTACTGACTATAAAACTATAACATCTAACCCCCCTTATATATTATGGAGCTGTCTGTCTGTCTGTCTGTAACGCTATTTTCAGAGAACGGTGAGAGATAGAAACATGAATCCTTTTGCATCTTATAGGGCTTGGGTCACCTACTCTAAACAGGGAATGGGAGCCATGGGGGCGGGGTCACGGGGTCAGGGGGGGTCAAATGTAAAATCCATGCTCAGAAACGCGTTTCACATAATTTGTAACATGTTGGTTGAAAAACACTTTTTGACCCCTCCCCACCCATATGACCTCATTACTTTATAATTTATATGATGAGTGAATTGAGTTTTTGGGGATCTGAAAAGTCCACAACGAGCAAAAATAAAATGCTTTTGAAATAATTTTCAATGTAATTTCCATCAATTTTCAATTACAGATATTTCAAAGTTTTGTAAGCAGAAATGCTTCGTCATTTGGGGGCGTGGCCAACCTCTGATGTGCCATCATGCCATATCAAGGGAATTTTTTCCTTTGTTTTTTTTTGCTTATGCCTTTTGCAGCTGCATGCACGTGGATTTCAAAGGTCGTGTCCATTTATGTACGTCATTTTTTCCCTAATATATACCTATTTTGGCACAATTTCACAGGAAGGCACACATTCAGGATTTAACTATGGATATTAAATTAAACAATTAAAAATGCATTGTAAACCCCACATTTAATCCTTTATTTACTTGTAAAAGTATTAATAAAAATTAATTTCCTTTAATTTCCTTTATTCTGATGCGCGCGTTTTTAATGACAGACCGCGAGGGAAATAAAAACGGACTTAATCAGCTGACATTTTCCTTTCTCTTTTTGGTCTTTTCCTCGTTCTCTGTTTTGCTCTGTTTCTCCATTTAATAATTTCAATTTCCTCTCTGTGTATGGTTATAGAAATAAAAGTGTTAAATTGAGTTATATACTCTTGTTAATTGATCGTCCCCATCATTTCCATCCACATTTAAATAGCGTAATTAAGTTGCCCTCAATTGAGCTGGAAAATCGTCAATTGTGCCGATTGCAATTAAATTTCACGTGAGCCACATTCCCAAATCCTCGATCACACTTTATAATTTCTCTCTCTATATATATATTTAATAGTGTAATAATTCACGGGTCATTTTTTTCACAAATGTATATTATATACAACAATACCATTAAAGTTTAATAATTAAACAATCATTTATTCTACATGTATAATGGTTATATATATATTATAAATAATTAATATATATGTAAATTACATAATGTAATATATATATACAGCACGAGCCGGCAAGAAATCTATATACAAGATATATAGTTGAAGAGAGGTGGAGAATTCCAGTCCAGTCCAGTCCAGTCCAGTCCAGTCCAGTGACCTCTGTGACCTCTTGAATTAAAAAACTTCAAGACTATATAAAATCCTCAAAAACATCATGGTAAATATACGATCCAAATAATATATAATACAATAATAATATGAGTGAGACCGTAAGAAAAGTGGCCAGATGAGCAAACCTAGTTTTAGAGTTATAGCACCTTGAATATTCTCGGCTGTTTGGCGCGTAAATTAGTTTCTCAATGATTTCAAATTTAAGAGCAAAAAACACAAATCATCGGTTTACTTTAATTTAGAATTTTTGGAGAAGTTTAACAACAATTTTAAATTACTTTTGGTTAGTAAAAATGGTTTAAACTTGTCCTAAAATATTCTCCATGTTCTGTTGTCCATAAATATGCAAAAAAGTGGTTTTGCTCATCTGGCCACTTTTCTGCCGGTCTAACTCATATATAACTTGATATCTCTTTTCTTTTTTTTTGACATTCTCGACTTTCTTTTCATTGCAAATCTGTGTTTGCATGATGATTTTGGTTTGGATATTAATGGATATCATTTATTTTGTTAAACAATTTAATATCGTTGGCCTCATTCAAAAAAGCCTCAACTCATGTTGACCTAATGTTGACCCCATGCAGAAGGCGTATACCAGTATATGGCTAACACACAAATTCACCGTCTGGGGCCAACATTACAGTTGAGGCTTTCTATAATGAGGCCAACGATATATGCATGATTTGTGACGTCATTGAATTATGATGATATATTAATTGTGTGTATTCAATTTTTAAATGTATATATATATATAGAAATGTCGAGTGTGTGGATTGGAGGTTGGGAAAAGTTGCTCAGCATGTAAACTCGTCGCTTATTGCTCGGTGGAGCATCAGAAGTTGGATTGGAAAGTCCATAAACAATCCTGCTCGGCCTTCACTCTCCATCATCAGCATGATGATGCTGATGATGCTGATGATGAGAAAAATTCAAATTCGAAAGCTATAGTCAACAAGTATTTGGTGGCGACGAGGGATTTGAAAGTGGGCACGATTTTACTGGAGGAAGAACCCCTTTTGACTTTACCCGATGATTCCTTCTTGGCGTCGGACAGTCATTGCCTCACTTGTGGCCTTCATATGGACCGAAATCTGGCCAAACGATGCTCCACTTGTGGCTGGCCCGTTTGTGGCTCCAACTGTGAAAAGGTCAGGACTTTGTGATATGTGTATATTTCACTATTTTGTATTTGAATGTTATTGTTATTGTTGTTGCTGCTTTTTGCATACAAAATAAATACACTAAAATATATTATTATACATTAATAATAAAATGATTAATAATAATAATAACAGTTGATAATTATTAATTAATAATGTTTTATATAATGATGTCTATCTGTTGTAAATTATATATATATATAGTCGCGGCTTCATGCAGACTACGAATGTGCATATTTCTCCAGTAATAAAATCAAGTTTAGTGCGAGTGTGGTGGGGAATCTGTCGGTGATTGTCACTCTCATTCGGGGGATCATGATCAAGGGAGAGAAAGTGGACAAGGACAGGGAACTGTGGAAGAAGCTCCTTAGTCTGGGTTTGTTGGACGAGTCCAATCCACGGCCGGGAGGGGCCTCCGTCCCCACATGGAAACAACTCGGGAAGGAACTCGGAGCTCATTTCCGGTCTCAGTCCACAAAGCAAAAAACACAACAACAACAACCACAAGATGAATCTCATGTGAATGTGAATGTGACGGAATCTCTGAGTGACTGCAGGAAGATCATGGAATTGGTCCAGTCCAAAGGATTCTACGTCATCATCCATGACGCCCTCGCGCCCAATCCTGTCACCGGGTAATTCAAATACTTCAAATATAATAATAATTCAACGACTTAATTAAAAATTAAATAAATTACTTACGCCTTCATAATTTCAATCCTGATGGTCCTTAGCAAAATTTAATAAATTAACAATTATTATTATTATTATTATTATTATTATTATTTACGGTATATTTAGATTTGGATTAAATAATAATAATAATTTAATTACCGTAAAACTCCAATTACAAACCGAGTCTCCATTGCAAACCTACCTCCATTATTAACCTAGGTAAAAAATGAAATTTGTAGACGTGAACTTAGGTTTTTAATTGGAGTTTTACGGTAATTAAATTATTAGTATTTATTTATTTACTCATTTAAATTGACTAATTGGGATTCTGATCTTTGTACATGTGTACAAAAATCCAGGTCCTTGGTCTACCGAAGTGGTGTTTACCTGTACGAACGAGCGTCGGATCTCCAGCATTCCTGTTCACCCAACTGCGTGTGGCGAGTCGGGAATTACCCGGATTTCCTCCTCCGAGTCCGCCTGACCGTCCCGGTCAAGAAAGGTCAAAAGCTGACCGTCTCCCGCATCACGAGTCACTCCTCCATGTACCGAGGGACGATCGAGCGGCAGGAAACCATTTTGCAAGAGCTCGGGTTCGTCTGTGAGTGTCCGCGGTGTGTGGATCCAACGGAACTTGGGAGTTTCTCTTCAGCGATTCGGTGCACCTCCTGCCGGGAATCGGCGGAAACGGAGGCTAAATCAAAATCAAAATCGTCAGAGCTGAATCCGAATTTCGGCTATTTGCTGCCTCAACCTCAATTACCGGAAGACCCGAATTCGGATTCGCCTATTCTCTGGCGTTGCAATGGCTTCTCTCGAGTCGTCCCGCTCTCCCAATTCTACCCGACAGTTCAGAAACTGATGGAGGAAACGAATAAATTTGATACGCGAGTCCCGGAAGGTTTCAATGCGGGGCAAGCTGAGAAATTCCTAAGTGGGCTCATCCAGAAATATGGGGGTAGTTTCCTTCATCCAAATCATTGGATAATTCAGCGGGCGATGGAAATCCTCGTTTGTAACGTCCGACTCGGCAAAATCCGGGCAAATGTGAATACTTCCACGATGAATTTGGAGGAGATTCAGGATTTCATTGGGATGTGCAAACATTTCTTGGATGTGCAGGAGCAAATCACTCCCGGATTTTTCTGTTCCAAAGGTGAAGGTCCTATTTTTATTTTCACCATTCTTTTTGGCTGTCTCAGGTCAAGTTCAAGGTCAAGATCAAGGTCATTTTATTTTATGTGTGCACTTATTTGTTGTATTTTATTTTGGATTTGTGGATGTTTGTTTGTAGGGAAAGTCGTGTACGCTTTGGGTCTGGGCTTGATGACGAAAGCCACTACATTGAATCAATCTCTGATGCCGGATCAAAAATCCACGGAATTGGAGAGCGTGATTGCGGACTGCATTCAAAATCTGGAGGGCGCCGTCACTTACTACCGTTCGGATTTGCCGTATAAACGAGGGGAAATTCAATCCGAGATGGTCAAGCAGTACTTGAAGGATCTCGAGCGGATGAAAAGCATTCAAAGGGTCGTTCACGGTCAATATTAATTTATCATCATCACAATGCCCCTATATAATTTCGTCACATTTGAATACAATATTAAATTAAATTTTTGCTACATAATGACAATTCTCAATTAATTTAATTACTCAGAATTTTCTTTATTAACTTTATTTTACCTTTTTACTCTAATTTCTTAATCAATTTTGTAATTATAATTAATGATTTATCTTTATCATTTACAACTCTAATTATAATTAAGTATTCTCATTCTTATTATTATTGTCATCATATTCATAAATTATTTTAATAAAACATTTTTTGAGGGATCTCCAAATGTCCCATTTCACCTATTTATTTGACGATTTTGTTCTCGTTTTTTTTTTAATTGTCACCGCCTGTTTTTTTTTTTGTTTTTGTATGTGTATTTTCGCGGCTTTTTAATTTTTGATTGTTGACCTTCCACGTTGAGGCGCTTGAGAGTCTTGAGAGTCCTCATCGCTTTTGGGTGCTCCCAATTTTCCATGACTTTACTCTAGAGCTGGGAGGGCGTGAGGGATTTCCCTTGTTTTTCCAAGCCCCGGGTGAGATTTTGGAGGGTGGTGAGGGTGTGGGGGTGATCCGCCCCCAATCTCTTTTTCTGCCCGTGGTGGACTTTCTCGAGGAGACGGACGCCCTCCTCGATTCCAGTTGGGTCCAGTTCCATGTTCATGTCCATGCCCATGTCGATGAGGAGAAGAGCTTTCTCGTGTTGTGTGGCGAGAGTGTCCACGTGAATCTCGCCCAGTCGCTCCCTTTGGATCCTCTCGACGGCCTCAAACACGGCTAAAGCCTCCGGCCATTTCCCTCCAGCTCTCAACGACGAAGCCATTTCCAACAAGCGACTTTTGACGGCGAACCTGTTCCCTTGTATTTGATTTTGATCTCGATGACCTTGATGACCTTCTCCTAGAGAGAGACTTTCCTCGTACAGTTTCATCAGCTGTTCCAGATCCGAATCCGAATCCGATTCCTCATTCATATCGACCTGTGGTTTTGTTTTTAAACACATACATACGTATTTCTATATATTTTTAAATATATATATTTTTAAATATATAGAAATACATATGTATGTGTTTAAAAACAAAACCACATATAGATATTAAAATTAATTAATTTCCAACATTACAAGAAATTCCACTTTCAACGTGACGACCATCGGATTGTAATCACATTCCATTTTGATCTTCATCAAATTCGGATTGATCCGCACATTTGACGACTCAATGGCAAATATCGGAATTCCCTTATGTCTTTAAATATATACATATATGCAGTAAAAATAATATCATTCAAAATATTTCTACATTGTGTGTATATAGACACATTTTCTTTTAAAATTGTCAAGTATAGGAAATCGATTTGAAATTTGAAATTTAAATTTCCTTGTACAAATGGATTTATTCGTATATACATTTGAGTTTGGTTGTGTAGCTTTCTCATTGTCATCACAAAGAAATCCAGAAGCGCCGGCTCCTGCATATTTATTTGTCACAATCGGTGGAGCTCTGGCCCTGGAACGAAGCTATATATTACATATAGAATTATGAATATCATATATCGTCTGTTAAGTTCACAAAGGAACTATAATTATTTTCCTTAATTTCGTTGACCTGCTCCAAAGGTCAAATGGC
>JAIUND010003016.1:0-18281 GCA_034699125.1 Gisinianus flammeolus | reverse complement strand
CCTCTAGACTATGTCCCTACCAATTTTGAGCCAAATCCCATAGAAAGCCAATTTCCCATATAAAGCGTGCGATGTCCGTTGATTCTTTTGTCCATATTTATGATGCAACTTGCAATTATAATTAGACTTGTGTCTCTGTATATTTAAATTTAAATGCTTAATTAAGTAATTAGATGACAGATTTTGTATTTGTATAATATTTAAGTATTTAATATTTCTCTCCAGATTTTCCCATAATATATCTTTTTCCTCACATCAGAGGAAATTCACCGGTATTTTTGTGTAGTCGTTTTCCGTGTGTAAATGTGGATGATTTTACATGATAAAATAATGCAAAAAAAAAAATGGCGTGTGATTGAAATTGAAAAGATTTAATTGTCATTGTCATTGTATATTTAAACTATTTCATTATTATAATTTATCTAAAGATTTATTGTTGCTATAAAAAGCAGAAGAATACAGAATGGAAATTAAATGCAATTTTTTGGGGCAACGTGAACTGTTTTTTTTTTTTTAAATACAACAAAAAATAAACTTTATTATTTCTTCTGACTGTGCATGACAAAAACAAAAAAACAACACAAAAATAACCAAACAACCAACAAAACAAAAAACAACGACAAGACATTGTTGAATTTTCAATTCGAATTTGATGCCTGTGGACTTTTGGACTCAATTTTTTCCCTGTTGTATAAATTTAAATCATAAATATATAGAGGAGACGGGAGCAAGATTGAGCCACTCGGGAAAAGTTGAATAACTTTTGAATGACCACCACATGTTTATTCTAGTTCAGATTCATCTACATGCAATTCCACTACGTTTTTTTAATTTTCATATGAAATTGACTGTGCTACAGTCATCTGCACAATAATTGCAAAAAGTGCATTGCAAACACAGATTTTCACATGTGTGTGTGCGGAGAGAGTTTTCTAAAAATCATATTTCAACTCCCACGAATAATTTGGGGCTGATACTTGGTGAATCATCATTGATTAGGCTACGTTCCATTATAAAAAATCAGCAATCACCAGGATCATCAACTTCCCCGATTTGTAACCGGGTGGCTCAATCTTGCCCCACACCCCGTTTTTCGGTCCGTATTTTCAAACTGTCAAAACGGGTTGACAGAGTCAAGTTGGACAAATGGACTGAATATACGGAATCAAGCCTGTCTTGTGCTCTTTCGAATAACCCGACCCAAAACTTTGTACATTTTTTCGTTTTCGTTGCACACCCGATTTTGCAAGTGGGGCAAGATTGAGCATCTTGCCCCGTCTCCTCTATGTAATTAACAAATTAAATTTAATTGGTAACTCACTGGGGTTTTTTTCAGCATCCTCATAATTAGGTGTAATAATGATAATAATAATAATAATATCACATCACTCATTAAAAATCATTGTAGTTAAACTCTATTTAAATATATTTAAACAAACAAAAAAAATAATTAAATAATACAACTATATATAGAAATAGGAAATATATAGTAATAGAAAAATAATTAAAAAACACGCCCTCAAATATCAAATATGTCAACAACAACTTGAATTGGGAATGAGAGGAAAACTACCGCTTTATTTCGAATTTGAACTTGAATATTCAAATATTCACTGTGACTTGTTATCCTTCGTATTTTTCTGTTGCTTCTTGTCTCCCTCTGTTGGCTTTTGATCTTGCAGTCGTGGCCGAAGTCGATTCCTCGGTCGAATGATTTTATAGGGCGAAGGTCTTGGCGGGAGAGCCACAGGGAGTCTGGTCCTTCGATTCCCAACTTCATCATCCACGTCCTCATTTGAATTTGAATTTGAATTTGAACGATGCTTTAAATTCCCGCCTCCTCCTTTCCCATGTTGATGATGTCTATTTCCGTTTCCGTTTCCATCTTCAGCTCGAACAGATGTGGGATGGGAATTGGAATTGGTCCCTTGTCGTGTGTAGTCAATCAAAAATGGGCCAGTACTTCCGGTCCCGTCACGAATCGGAGGTTGTCGTCGGTAATTGGATGGACGACCACCATTTCCGTGTGGTCCAAAGTGACCATGACCATGACCATGACCGTTATTATGATCGTGACCGTGTCCATTTCCATGACCATGACCATGACCATGACCTGACGGGTACCGATTATTCTGATGATTGTTGTTGTTGTTGTTATTATTATCATAAGGATTTGGTGGATGGGCATTGCTGTAGCCTGGATTCAAACCCGGACCACCCTCGTTTGACTCAAAACCATAGTCGTTTTCGTTTTCATTTTCGTTGTCATCATCTTGTTCGTCTTCCTCGTCTTCCGTGGACTCCTCCTCTTTTCCTGGTTTGATATTTGAATGTCCCACAGTATTTTTGCTGCTGTTGTTCCCGGCCGCCGTTTTCTTTTTTTGATTTCCTTTGGATTTTTTCCCGGCTTTCTCTTCGCTCGAGTTTTCATTTCCATTTTCATTGCTTCCGTCATCATCGAGACTTGTAATGGCGGGATTTGAAGCGCTTGCGAGGGCACTTTGAAGGAGTGCCAATTCCGGGAAGGGATTTTTAGTATTTGAATTTGAATTTGAATTTGAGCTTGAGCCGCCTTGAGCTTTGATTCGCTCGGAGGCGGCAAAGAGAGCTGACAATGGATTTTCCTTCATGCTTGCCAGTTTCAGTTCCGTTTCATTGTGGATCTTGGCGATGGCTTGAATCGCTTTTTTCATCTCTTGAAGACTTTTGGTGCCGGCTAAGGCGTCCAAACTGGTGGAATGTGAAGGGTAACTCGAGCCGGGGATTACCGTGTAGGTCGGGCGATTTTGCATGTGGTCCTGAGAAAGAGAGAAGGGGCGGGAAATTTGAAATTTCAATAAAAAATAATTAAATATAGATACAAAAGTTTTCAAAATGTTGAATGAGCCTATTACTCGGATTTTGAGGGGCGTGTTTTAGGATTTTTGAAGGGTTTTGGAGGGAATTTGCATTTGCATGCATGCATTTTTACCGGGCAAAGTCAGGATTTTTTGGCGGGAAATTTGAGAAAATTATAGGAGGGAAATATTGAGAGTGGAAAATTTCATGTGTGTGGAGAAAAATTTGAGAAAAATTTGAGAAAATCGAGGGAATTTTTTAAAGAGATTTGTGGATGAATTTTAAAGGGAAAATTCACAATATTTTAAGGAAAAACTCGATACAAAATAGAGGAAATTTTGGAAAATTTGAAGAAAATTGTGAGAGAATTTAAAAAAATTAATCGGAGAGTTAAGTGGAAAATTTTAATGAATTTTGAGGGAAAATCCACAATATTTTAAGGAAAGACTCGATACAAAATAGGGGAAATTGGGGAAAATTTTGAGAAAATTGTGAGAGAATTTGAAGAAAATTAATTGGAAAACTAATTAATTGGAAGATAAATTTTCACTTAAGTGAAAAATTTGAAAAATTATGTGGGAAAATTTCGGATTGTGAGTAAAAAACGCTCTAGAAAATCGAGTGTATTTTGAGGGGGGAATTTCGATTTATGTGGGGGCGGGGGGAACTTTTTATGAATTTTTCATACACGGAAGAGCGGGAAGTTTTGTGTGGGTTTTGAATTACCTTGGGTTTGATTTTGAGCATGATTTCCACCTTATCGCCATTATCAAGCTGATGCATAATGGAAGTGACTCCCGGACTCCCGCCATTTCCAGTTTGAAGATTGACCACGCCCCCAGACTGAAGTCTCGTAATTTGCGATATGTCCGGACTGTTCAATAGCACTGAACCGGGTGAAGTGAGTGAATCCTATATATATATATTTAATTTTTAAAAAATCCCGGGGAAAATTAAAGTCATATATTTGATACGAATTTATACGTTTTATGAATTTCAAAATTTAAATATTGGACTTACAGATTGCAAAGTGCCTTTCTTGTCACCGGTCGTGGCTTTAGTCGTCACCATTTCCTTGACATTCTCAATCATCGTCATGATCTCGGAGAATTCATATGGACAGCGCGCGAACAAGAGTCGACATTGTCGATTGCTCTTCGTTGTTTGCCCCGCCTCTTGAGCCGCCCGGTATTTCTCCAATGGGTCCGTCGTCTACCCAAAAAATTCAAAACTTTCAAATTAAACCGCTCAAAAAATATTAAAAAATCAGCCAAATCAGATTTTTTAAAGAAAACTGCCAAAAAATTCTGGATGTGAGCAAAAAACCATTCAAAAGTGAAGCCAAATTCAAAATGCCAAATTTAGCATAAATCCTGGAAATTCAAAATTATAGCCAAAATGTAAAAGGCGGGGAAAACTAAACAATCAGTGACAAAAAAATCGTGAATTGAGCGCGAAATTTATTCAAATTATAACATGCATAGCGCCTTAATTAATTTCTTCAAAGGATATAATTCAACATTGAATATCCAAATCAGTTTAGAACTTGGTAAATTCTAGCCAAAAAATATTTGGAATTGGGCGCCAAAAACATCTTTAAACAGCTTCAAAAACAATAATAGAAAACTGATGCGCGCGCGTGAGTGCTCAAGAAATTTGAAAACTTAGTCCAGAATTGTCGGGAATTCGGGAAAACTTGCCGAAAACTTGCAATTTGAGCCCTGAATTTAGAATTTAAGCGCCAAAGAAGCCTTTAAAAATTATCCAAACGACAAGAAATGAGCGCTAAAATTCCAAAAAATCCGCCTTAAATATGAAATAATTGTTAAAATTCCAAAAAATACGCCTTAAATTCGAAATAATTGTTAAAATTCCAAAAAATACGCCTTAAATTCGAAATAATTGTTAAAATTCCAAAAAATCCGTCTTAAATTCGAAATAATTGCTAAAATTCCAAAAAATCCGCCTTAAATACAAAATAATTGCTAAAATTCCAAAAAATCCGCCTTAAATACGAACTAAGCCTGGAATTATCAGGCGCCAATGCTGAAATTTTGAACTTCCAGCCGACAATATGAATTTGTGGAACTATAGCGCGCGTAAAATTCTGGTCATATAATTTAAAAAAATCCACACTTACGCGCATGAGCGCATCCTTGAGCTGCCCAATATAGTCATCCATGCCTCTAAACCTGGAATTGGGGCGTTGTCCATTCACATTGACCTTCAAGGACTTGGGAATCCTCCCATTTTCCCCCTTTTCATTATCCATATCCATAGCTCCTCCCCTTTCTCCTCCATCTTTCATGGCCCGCCTCCTTTTGAACCCCGCAAAAAATGGGTCATTGTCAAAGATGTCATCCGACCCGCCCTTCTTCTTCCCATGGATCTTGGTGTAGACAAAGGAAGGGAGGAGTGAGCCAATGAGCCCGCCCTCACTACTCTTATCATCTGCATCACTCGCGCCAAATTTGAATTGAATGTTCTTATCACCCCAATTATAGCCCGCCCCACTCCCTTTCTTTTTATAGCCATGACGATTATGATGATGATGTCCATACGGCTCATTGAGGACAGCTTTAGACGAGTCCAGATTCAGGGCGTCCACGTCCGGGGTGTGATAGGTCGAGGGATCGTAACCCGGAAGCTCCGAATGATCCTTGTGATATTTCGACTGACTCATTTTCTTCTTCTTGGTTTGAGCATCATGCATTTTCTTGTTCATTTCCGCGAGGACGTACGTGAGCATTTCCGGTTCCGAGTTCACAAGTTCATCTTGAGCCATCTCCCCCAATTTTTCCTCCATCCCTTCCTCGTCATCTTGTTCTTGGTCCGCATCCGGATCCTCTTCGTCTTCCGGATCCTCTTCATCCTCTTCATCCTCCTCACTGTCTTTGTCTGCGTGTGTTTTCTTTCCAGTCGTTTTTTTGGCGGGGTTTTTGAGTTTGGAGACTTCCTCGCTGCTTCCGCTGCCACTGCCGGGGATTTTGATTTGGTCCTTTCGTTTGATGGCAGTGTTGCGTTTTGGTTTGAGGGCGAGACTTTCCGCCCGGGCGACCGCTTCTTCTTCTTCTTCTTCCACTTCCTTTTCGTCGTCTTCGTCTTTTTCATCATCCAATTCATCGTCGTCCGCGTCTCGCCTGTGTAAAAACAAAACAAAATGTGGAGGGGGATTTTAAAAAAGAACGGGCATTTAAATGTACATATCGTCTGTTAAGTTCACAAACGAGCTATAATTGTTTTCCTTAATTTCGTTGACCTGCTGCAAAGGTCAAAGGGCTGAAGATGGAGCCTTCGACATTATTGTCTGCCATGACCTTTTCTGTCACCCTCAATTTTTTCACAATTTTGTACCCACAAAGACGGACGCAGTAGGAGCATTTCCGCAAATTAAGGAAAATCGTTATAGTTCGTTTGTGAACTTAACAGACGATATGGAAATGATATATAATGATTGAGGGACGTACTCAAAGAGGAACTTGATGAGGTATCCATAGTCGTTGATGATATTAGTTTTGGAGGAGGGCGTCCGCGTGTTCATTCCACAAATGACTTTGGGTAAACAACTCAACTGATCCAAAATCGCCACTTGTCGCATCACCCGCTGAGTCACTGGCAACTTTGGGTCATTCAATGCCTTCGCCAGCTTCTCTGCCGACAAATGAACTTCCTCAACATGAAAGAGTGGTGAATTTGAAGTTGAATTTGAATTTGATGTGGAAGGGGAATTTGAATTTGAATTTGAATTTCCAGCCATCGTCGTTCCATTTCCATTTTCTTTTCCACTAATATTACTTCCATTGATATTTTCAGTCGTCGTCCCATTTTTATGGTTGGGATTGTCAGTCGTCTCATTGTTGAAAGCCAAGAGATCCAAGATTATGAGAGCTGGTGGATCCGGAAGGATTTCCGTGGCGGCAATTTCCGCAATATTGACAACACTCCGAATGGCCCGTTTCCGCCCGAGTGCAGATAATGAGCTCGTCGTCGTCGTCCCGTAACCATTCTGATGCTGATTTTGTGCTATTATATAGAAAAACCAATCCATTTCACACATTTATATATTAATTCTACATTTTCATTAATTCTTGACATCAAATCCGAATTATTTTCACTACAGTTTCCCGTCAAAAATCCCGGGAAATTCAAATTACAACAATATGAATTCTCTAATTTCCCTTAAAAACCCACAGAGGAATTCAAATCCCAAATGAAAATCATGATTACAATTAAATTTCCGAATTTTCAAAATCCTTGGACGTTCAAATCTCAAATAAAATCTAATTTTCTGTAAAAACCGTAGAGAAAATCAAATTTGATTTAAAATATCCTCAGGACAATCCTGGGAAATTCAAATTAATTACAATAATTAAATTCTCTAGTTTTCCTTAAAATAATGCAAAAAAATCAAGTTTTCTCATTTTTCAAAATCAAAATCCTGCGAAAAACGTCCCGCGGGAAATTCAAACCTTCAACTGAAATTATATAGACTCTAAACCTTTTTTTAAATTTAATTTAATTTGTCAAATTCCCCCAAAAAACATAATAATAATATGAATAATATGAATCGGAGAATTTAGCCGGGAAATTTGAATGTGAAGAAATGTGTACATGATGACGATGTGTGTACGTGTGTGTGTGTGTGAACTTACTGGCGAGGATCATGGCGAGAATCCCGCCCATCCCCATTTTCCCGGCAAATAGCCCGCCTTTGAGGGCCAAGAGAAGTGAGCCCAACATTAAACTCCCAATTCCATCCTGAGCGAGGAGAATCAACCCCAACACGACACTAAAAATCACGAATTTCACCCGCATCTTCACAACACAATGTCGTGATCCTCGTCACCACATTAAAAAAAATCCACACGACACAGAAACAAAACACTTTTGCAAAACTTTTGTATAACAAAGGCGGCGATGAGTTAATTTAACTGTGTGTGGTGTGGTATATCACAATTAAAGTGGACTGTTTATATGTTGATGGTGGAGAAGGTGAAGGTGAACTGTCGAGATCTGGGTAACGACCACTCAAAATAAAGAGCAATTCAATTGTAAATTGTAAATTCCAAATTTCAATGTGTATATAACAATACAATACAAATTAGTTAGACGAAACAGAGAAAGAGAGAGAGAGAGAGCAGAAAGTTTTGTTACAAATTGCCCAATCTATTTAATCCAAGCTTGTATATAATATGTATTTGTACAGTGGCTGGCTGTGTGGCTGCAGTTGGCAGTTGGCTGCTCCCTCTAATTAATGATCTACCGTGAAATAATTCAATTGACTGCCTCTGTTTTCTGTTGTTTTACACACACACACACACACACACAAAGTCACTCAGATTAAGATTTAAATTCCACAATTGAAAAAAAATTGAAACAGATTGAGCCGTTTTTTTTTATTTTTTTCCTTATGTCTTGATTCAGCCGTGGACTAACATATGAAAATTAAGTGAACTTTCCACTTGAGCTGTGTGTGCTCCTCATTTGCATTGTCTCCACACACACACACACACAATCTTTTGAACTGAGGGGAAATTAATTGCCATTTAACATTGCATGTACAGTGCAAACAAGTTGACTCTGAATAAATGTGTGGATATATAAAAATGGGGAAAAGTGGATCATTAGAAGAAGCAGAAGCGCACACATAGGGAATGAGCAGGTGAAAAGATAAAATCCATACACGATTATATATATGTACATATACGATATGATTGGGAAATGTCACAGAGTAAAGTAAGTTGAGTTGATTTGAGTTGGGGTTTTGTATACAATGCACAATGTACAATTAATACAGTGTATATACATATATTAGTGTGAGGATCGACGTATGTGACGGAAGGTGATTTTTTTTTATTTGCTCTCGCGGTCACTCGGTCAGCAGCAGCATGCACACACAGCAGTATATAACAGCAAAGCAAAAGCAGATATATATATTAGCCACACACACACGCAGCATAACCATACACACTCGCAAGAAAAAGAAGAAGACGAGTCGATGAACGAGTTGAGACAACAACAATGTCTTTGATTTTTTTTTATATATACAGATATATATGTACATATGATAATTCTCATTAAAAAATCCACTTCGTTCTCCTTTCATTTGATTTAATGAATTACAGAAAAATGCAGAATGAAGACGACACTGTGCATGTACGTCGTTTGGATTTTTTTATATATGCTCATTTTCCATTTGATATCGTCTCTCTTGCCAAGTAACAGTCCAAACGCATACACACGACAACGATACGAACGATGAACGATAAACCAAGACGGACGGACAGGATTTGTAATATATACCTATATATATGTACATTTTTTTCAGTGGTGGCGAAGAAGGAAACGCGATGTGTGGACGATGAGAATTGTATTCATAAATCTTTGTGACCAAGACAAAATATTGTGAGTTTCAAAAAGTTGTGAGTTTGTGAGTCGTGTAGACGTGTGGGTGGTCTATTTTTATGGCCGTTTTTTTTTTTGGCAACGAGAAGCCATGTAGAACCATGCAGAATGCAGAATCAGAACGAGAGAGAGAGAGAGATTGAAATGAAAAGGATCAGGCTAGACGATAGCCCATTGTGGTGTGTGTGTATGGATCAGTCAATGAATGATCCAACACTTGATAATCTAATATATGTTGTTGAAATTTAAGGGAAGGGAAATTCTCTCATCTTTATATTAAACAACGATATAATTAATGTCACTGTGCTGTATGTGACTGTGGTCAGTGAGATGGAGTGAAAGAGAAAGAGAAAGACAAAGACAAAGGCACAGAGAGCGACTGGATTATTTGATTTAATTTAATTGCCCCATACAATCCTATTTAAATTTCCCTTAATTAACTATTAACTATACATACTTCAAGTAAGTCCAGTCGAATCTTTTCACATTGTCCACACACACGTCCACATGCATTTAATGCATTTTAACAATTAAAGTCCGTCCGCGTCCTTCGTGAGTTCGTTCCTTCACCCTTTTCATATAGAAATTCCATATGGAACCTCTCTCTCTCTCTCTCTCTCTATGTATTCTGTATTGTGAGTCAAACCATGACGACAACTCACGCTCAATTCGACTATATATATATATATACTATACGCACAAAAATCCGCACATCTTAATCATCTTGACTGTGTGTGCTCTGTGCTCTCCTGTTCCGATTACGATGAAAGGAAAAAAATTAAATTAACGAATCCGCAATTACAGCATATATCTGTACATATTTTACATTGTATATACATTTTAGCCATTGGCAATTGGAAATTATGGCAATTGAACTCGTCGTCATTCGTAATTCGTAATCGTAATCGTAATAGCAATAAAAGCATGATGATGATGTATGATGTCCATTACTAATTGGTTTGTTATTGTGTATGGCGTCGTCGAGCTTGAAATCTCAAATCTCAAATCTCACTCACCATATCAGCATCAGTAATATATCAGCATCTATTCTCTGTTCTGGTGTATATAGTAAAAAGTAAAAACATAACAGGGAAAGTGAAAAAAGTGACTGTGCACTCGTATTATTCCACTATCCATATATGTACATAATTTGTTATGATATATAAGTACATGCATTTTTTGAAAATTTTCTAATCATCTCTCTATCTGTGGCTGCTTCTCACTCACTTTTATTCATCATATGACTAATTGCGGTGAATTGTAAATTGGAGTAGCAAAAATTCCGAGTCACAAGCCAAATGGCAAATGGCAAAGGCCGTTTGACCGTTTGTATTTATATGTATTTAGTAAACTTTATTTAGAATGTGTAAATTGAGATGTGTGTGTGTATATGTGTGTGTGGATTTTGTCGAGCGTGGACTTGCGAACGTCGTCACACTCCAAACTCTACAATTTACAAGGAAAACCCCCCACACACGCAGATACACAGAGAGAGAGAGAGAGAGGGACAGAAAGCTCGTTCGTTCGTTCGTCACACACACTTGAATTTGAATTCAACTAAGTATAATAGCGATATAAGGATTTATTATTAATTTATTATGCCATCACAAGGGAAAAGTGGAAAACATATACGTTATAACACACAGCATAAAGACAAAGACAGAAAACTATATGTAGACATCGTATATATGAACAGAGTGTGTCGATGAGTCAGTATGTTACGAAATCTCTACACTTTTCCTTTTCCTTTTATTCATCATTGTGGAATATCCTTTTCTCCATTTTCTCTTGTCTCTGTATACTCTGTGTGTGTGTGTGATGTACTTTGTTTCCAAAATTAGGATTTTCATTTCATGGGGTATGTGTGTATTTTTTGACTGATTTGTATATATAGCACAAAATCCGGACTCGCGAGCGAAATGACAAAAACCCGCAAACTGTGTGTAAAGAATATGTACATCTATATGTATGTATATATATGTATACCGTATACGCTATAATAGACTCCCAGGGAGTGTATTTCAAAATATTATAGAGTCCCAGGGAGTGTATAGTAATGTCCTTATGTACGCTAACATATTTGACATGGGCGCAGAATTTAGTCTCTGCAGAGGGGAGACTCTATAAAAAGGTGGGAGTCTATAATAGCGTATACGGTATGTGGAAAAAGGGTCCACTTTCTCTCTGTCTATGTCCTTTTTTTTAACTTCTTTTCTTCTTCAAAACCTTTAGTGTGCTGTGTGTAAGTTCAAAACTTGCCGCAAAAAAAAGTAGTAGTATTTTGAAGGTGTGGCACAGAAGACAGTTTGTTTTTTCTACCAAGGAAATATGTAATTCGTATGAAGATTTCTCGTTTTTCGTTTATTATAGCATTTAGCACATGTAAATTAACGGCTTGAAGACAAAATTGCATTTATTTTTTGCATTTGCCATTTGCCCCAAATATTTTTGTACATATACATATTGGTATTTGTGATTGGGATTCTTCTCACAGGTAAACACAGTTTACAATTGTATACTTACAAGGTCAAGTCGACAATTATTCTATGCGGGAAAAGATATGTAGTCTATCGTGAAAAAAGTGACAGCTTTTTTTTTGTTTTTCCATCCTGTGCACATGTACAATGTATATGGGAAAAGCAAGTGAATTTAAATGTGAGCAATAATAATAATAAAGTGAGATGATGATGATTCGCAGGTTTTTTTTTTTGGTTTTTTTCCCGTATTTTTTATGATGTATACAGATTACTATACCGATACACATGTGTGTACAAATATTAATGTGAGCGTAACAGATATCTATTGTAGACAGCTGACAGATAGACAGATAGACAATGAATGAATGAATGAACAGTAAACGGTGAACGCGGCTCACGTTTTGCCTCACATATATATGTGAACAAAACGAGATTGATTTCCATTTGGGATTGCGGTTATTGGCAATTTGAGATGGATATACAGCGTGAACAGACTAACAGATACAGATATGTACAATAAACGTTAGCCTGAATTTTCATTCACACAGACACACACACGCGGAAAAACCAATCAATTAAACACGCAATTGAAGGAAAACTCGTTCAATTTCACATGATATGCAAAAAGGAATATATAAGAGTAAAATATACCAAAATATGTATCGATATATCAAGTTCGTACTGTGATTTAAAATATATTGCACAAATCTTATTGTCTTCAAAACTTCACAGGAAATATAGAGAGTTTGGCAACTTATGATTTCCCGCGAAATCGTAAGCAAAAATCGTAAGGATTTGGGTTCCGACGTCACCGTTTTCCGTGTGGCTTATAGCTCACGATTTGGCTCGTGAGAAATGCAAAACTGACGACGGGGAATCGCGAGGAAACTTTTGCGGGAGAAGTTCGAGAGCGGCAAAATTAAAAAACCCAATTTACACTGTACATCTAATAAATCAGATCCAGAGCCAGCTGATTGGAGCGTCCACAGAGCGCGATCACCGCCTATTACGATATCAACAGCAAGAGAGCTCGAGTGCCTTTAATCACTTTGCTCAAGTTTTCTTGTGAGGTCAGAGGTCAAATTACACGACGACTATATAATACGCTCCGACGCGAAATTGCATTGAATCAAAAACATTCGAAATAAATGGAAATTCGTGGATATGAGATGACCGTTTTTTATATATGTTTATTTATTTATTTCACACATATAATTGTTACGCGATTTATGACATAAAAATTTGGAATCGGCGAATTGGAAATGGCCACATGCAAAATGGACATGCAAATATTTATGCAAAACGATTAGATGTAAGCGACAGATTATTCGGCTGGCGCCCCTGTCGACGTGGACGCTGTGGTTTCCTCTGTAAAAAATATGTAAAGTATATAAATGTATTAACTGCTGTAAATGTTCAATTATTTCAATGGATAATATACAGAAACGGTAAGGAATTTGAATGATTTTTTTTAAAATTAAATATGGTGGGACTGACTTGTACTATTAGTAGTAGTGGTTTTGGGTTGACAATCTTCCTCTTTCCAGCCCCAGCAGACGCACGTTTGATTGTCATCCTCGTAAATGTGCCCCGCCCGACCGAAGCATCGACTGCTTGAACGTCGCTCACCTATTTTTTTTTGATTATTAAATTTTCACGTGTCCAATGTTATATAAATATCAAATAAAGTTGAAAGGAGAGACTGAGAGTCGCTTTGTATATCGTCTGTTAAGTTCACAAACAAGCTATAACGATTTCCCTTAATTTGCGGAAATGCTATATTACGACTGCGTCCGTCTTTGTGGGTAAAGTTCGGAAACAATTGAGGGTGACAGAAAAGGTCATGGCAGATAATAATGTCGAAGGACCCAAAGACCCATCTTCAGCCATTTGACCTTTGGAGCAGGTCAACGAAATTACGGAAAATAATTATAGTTCGTTTGGGAACTTAACAGACGATATGCTTTTTTTGAGGATTGTGTGGATTTTTACCGTCGGCGGAAAGGACAAAAACGGCGGCGAAGATGACGACCGTCAGGATGATCACTTTGGAATTCATGCTGTGCTGTGTGATGGTTGTTGCAAAAGGCAAAAAGTGTGGAGATTGTTTTAGAGGTTTTTCTTTTGTTTTTTAAGTTTTGAACGTTTTCGTTTTGGTTTTCTGAAAATTGTAATTGACGAACTGAGGATTACGGAACTGTACCGTTGCTTTTATACCAAAAGACTGACGTCAATCTTCATTGTTTTTGTTATGCGATATGTGAGAGTTTTTTTTTAACCAATTATATACAACATTCATCATTTCATTTGTTTGCTTTTTTCATTTTTCTATATACGCATCACCTGATGTCTTTGCCCTTGTTTCCAATTACCAATTTCAACCAAATCCGCTCTTTGTTATCGTTTTTTGAATTCTACGTTCCCAAAAGCTTCAATTCAAAATTCAATGCAATAATGCGTTGTTATAAACAACGCATATATCAATCACCCGTCATCGTCATCATTGTAAAATTAAAATACTCATGTTCTGCGGTCAAGTGTCAACATTTCCACCAAATTAATAAAATATAAATTATAATTGATGACGATAGTTTTATTATTACAGATATTATATAGTTCAATATATATATCGTCTGTTAAGTTCACAAAGGAACTATGATTATTTTCCTTAATTTCCTTGACCTGCTCCAAAGGTCAAATGGCTCAAGATGGGGCTGTGGGTCCTTCGACATTATTGTCGGCCATGACCTTTTCTATCACCCTGAATTTTTTCAGAATTTTACCCACAAAGACGGACGCAGTCGTAACATTTCCGCAAATTAAGGAAAATCCTTATAGTTCGTTTGTGAACTTAACAGACGATATATGTATGATTTATATTTATATCATTTATGTGGCAAACTGTCAACATCAGCCGCTCGCTCATCTGTGGATCAAAATGAAAGATAAAAAACTTGATCGCACAGAATAAATAAAAAACGTGAGTATTTTTAGTTCCCTCTCCACTGCAATGGAACCTTGTTATTGTTTTCATCTTTTTTTTAATTTTCCATTGAATATTGAATATTGAATTTCCCTTTGTTCTTTTCACTCTTCACTGATCGAATACTTAAAACCGGCTCCTTGGAATTTCTATATGCCGTCACGTCGACAGACATTATTATTATTATTCAAGGTTCATAATGAAGGACGATGGCCTATTTTTCCCAAACTCCGCGCGCCCCTGAGAAAAACCAAGGATTCCACATTCCACACGCGCTTCCCCCAAAATGATTTCTTTCAATTGTTTCACCTCCCTCCAAAATGCCAAAATTGCCTCTGTATAATTCCAATTCCCTCGTCACCGCACAGCACCAAAACATTTCCACATACTCCAAAAGCCAAACCACACCTGCAAAAAAACACCGCCCATTGTGGTTCAGCTTTTGAGTTGAAAACGCTAATAGAAACTCATCAGCGCCATATTTTTGCATAATTGTGTGTTTCGAATTTCCGCAGCTGTGGATTTTACCGTAATTTTCCTTGTGCGGCGCGCCCGGAGTCCAAGTTGTTTCATTTTTGACAAAAATACAACTGCAATCCACAGTATTGAAGAAAGTTTATAGGAAGTTTGCAATGACAAATTTGAAGCCACAAACTCCAAAAAATAGGCGCGCAATTCTCATATACACCGAGTGCTTTCCGACTCCTCAGCCAATCCGCCCCCGTATTCGCCCGATATTCATTCGCCTCTGCTGCGGTCCACCTATGAAAATGGCCGGAATCGCGCAGGCGCCCTGAGATCTCACTGAAACTCTCTATCCACTTCGATCCTTTAGAAAATCTAAAGGATTTTTATGGGTATATATAGAGCCGAAATGGAAATCACTGAAAAATAATTACTCGTGTGTGGCATTCTCAATTGTTTTTGTAAATTGTAATTGTAATGACTGTCGAAAGTTGGAATTGGAAATGGAAAATTGTACCTCAAAAAACAAGAACCAAAAAATATTAAATTGCATTACATTATATAATGGCGATTCATCTTAACTTTCAACCACAATTTATTATTACGCCACACGTTGGAAAATCAGCAGCAGGCAGCAAGTTTTGTCAAATGTCAAATGTCAACCGTAACTTTTGTGTGATATATACAACCAAAATACTCAAAACCCGTTCATTGCTATATATTATAATATACAAAAACCCTTTGTGAATTTCCAACGCGTGGAGAATACAAGTTTTTATTTAACGCATATTTATATAATTGCTCTCACCTTTTATAGAGAGCAATTTACAATTGGTTTTGCTTTGCTCGGTTTTCGTTTTTGACAATTCAATTGATGTGTCCATAACGAAAACCGAGGAAAGCGAAACCAATTGTAAATTGCTCTCTATAAAAGGTGAGAGCAATTAAATATATGTTAAATAAAAACTTGTATTCTGCACGCGTTGGAAATTCACAATGTGGGTTTCATTGTGAAAAGTATTATACGGAAAATAATGGCAATCATTCTGCAAGGTTTTGTATAGCAATTAACCCGTTTTGGTTTCGTGTATTTTTGTTGCATAACGAAAGTTAATACGGTTGACATTTGCCATTTGACAAAGCTCGCTCCTGATTGGCCTATATATATATATACGTGTGTGGCTGAATGGATTGTTGGCGGTTGAAAGTTGAAAATAAATATTTTGAGTCATTCTTTAAAGGGATTTGAAGGAAACGACACAGTCCAAAAGCTTTTTATATAGTAATATTGTGATCATTTACAATTAGTCAACCACACCTTGACAGTTATGCCCTGCAAAAATCTTATTATTGTTTATACAAAATTTAAAAAGTGTTATTATATAGTCGCATTAGGACTTAATGGCCGTGTTCGGGTGGAGAAAATAAGACTCATTTGCAGATCTTTTTATAATGCTTTTACTGTTGTAATTGCGTAATCCTCATTTAACACGTTAATTAAAGTCAATTCAATTCAATTCAATTTCGTGTGAACTCGAACGTTGGGAATTGACTGTGTGTGACAAAATGTGAGTTTTCCGATGAGTGCTGGTCCACATTTTTGAATTTGAGGTCCAAAAAAAATTCTCACACAACCATCAAATTATTTTCTAAATATAAACTTTTCAAGTTTTATGAAAACTGTGAAGACTGTGAAAATTGCAGTTGACAAAAAAAAGAAGGAAAAATGAATTTCCGTCATTTGAATGACGATTCAAAACGACAGGACCTTTTAGTGTCCGTTTTTTGAAAAACGGTTCATCATGTACGGAAAAAAAATTGACACCCAAATAAATAATAACAAAACAAACAAACAAAAAAACCTGGGAATTTTCAGTATATTGAAATTGAAATTCAATATAGTGAATTGTACGAGGACAAATCTCAAATATAAATCAAGGCTGTGAGCGGAATAAAAAACGGGCATTTTTAATTTCTCCGTATTCTTATTTTTGTGTGGTTATTTGGTTTAGTTTTAATTGAAAAGTGAAAAGTAAGTATGCCTAAATTTAAATTACAAGTGAAACATTGGAGGGAATTCTTCTTTCTCGGCATTGTCGCATTGTTCGAACCTTAACCGTCATTATAAATTGTTTTCATTCCTTTTTCAAGTTGAAAACTGGGAAATAAGGATTTAATTGAGCATTTTACAATTACAATAAGTAAATATGTTGTCATTATAATTTGCCTCATTAATTCCACAGAGTTCTTGTTTTTGTTTACTGTGATTTTAAAATACAAAAAATCTATATTTCTCAAAGTCCGATGTCATTTTTTATTATTTCTTATTTCCACAAAAATTGAAGCCCCGAGCCTGAAAACTTTCTATATGCAAATGAATTGGCTTTAACTGTATGTTTTTTTTTTTTAAAAAAAAAAATATTCCCTGCCAAAGTTTTGAACAGTTTGACTCCATTTTTTGTTTTTGTTACACACAGGAGTTTGAAGAAAACGACAACAAAGGAAACTCAAAGAAAACGTTGGGAAATCCCGTTCAATTTCAATTTATACTTTGACGATGGAATTTTTAACATTGTCCTAATTACCTAGTTCTGTTTTAGTAATGTTTAGATCAACTTCTACAATTACTAATCAAATATGCTGACGCGGTTGGATTTGAAATGGAATTACTTGACGTTTTCCTTCCTCTCGTTGATCAATTTCCTTCCAGTCACTTTCAATGCTGTGACGGGGCAAATGGAGAATCAAAAGTCCACCTGGCGGAAAATCCATTTCAAGCTCTGGCAGTTGTTGCTCTTGAGTCATGTGAATTTCATGGCGATCCGAACTGGACAATCGGTTTTCTTCTCGAATGGTTCATCCAACCTGGACTTCACGCCCATCATGATCATTTTATGTACTGGCTACATGGGCATGGCGGCCATGATCTATTCCATGTTTGACTCTGGGCGGAATCTCAACATCAAATTGTACAATGAAATCCTCAAAATCCGCGGTATATTAAATTAAAAAAAAAACCATATTATACTGTCGAGCCAACCGGAAGTGGCTCAGAGCGAATTAGTGAGAAAAAATTCTTGAGTGAGCAAGGGGAGGAGTTTGACTCGCTCGCA
>JAIUND010003015.1:0-18285 GCA_034699125.1 Gisinianus flammeolus | reverse complement strand
TCCGAAAGGACGGCTTAATAGAGGGAGTACGGTTCTACTTCACTCGCTATGAATCGTCTCACGAAACTAAAATATTACTTATTTATAGAAGGAGAGTATATAGGAATATTTCACATGTTTCATCTTAACACCTCAAACTATATACCGAATACCCAAATACTTCATTTCACCGCTAATTTTGGCATCAACTATTTTCTTTGTAGAGAATTTCCCAGTTTGTATATTCTTATATATACCTAATTTTAGTGTAAGTTGCAGTAAATATATAAATGCGAGCAATAGCAGCAGCAAGATTGATAGATATAACAATTAACATTAACATTTAACAAGAGTAACTAAGTATTTACTAAGTACATTTACATTGCCTATATATACACATTTAAATACATATACTTTTCTTCTCATTAGTCACATTTTGTATAGCATGAATTAGTTTTTTGTCTGCTGTATATATAAGTACCTATTATAGTTTAAATTATTACACATGGTAATGAATTCAGCTACAGCAATTTAAATTTTAAATATTATCAATTTTATAGCGTTGCATGTTGCAATTATACAGATATATCATCGGGCATGTCATATATAAAAAGTAAAAAAAAGTTAAAAGTAAAAAGCCTGTGTTTAAAAACATTGATAAAGTATACATAAATATAAGTACGTAAAAATCATTAGAGGTAATTGGCTAAAAAATTGAAATACGCTGGTACAGACTGTTAAAGTCAAAGAAAATGACTTATTCGGAATTCGTATATATAATTCGTATAATTACCCTGTAAAGGGCGGACACAGTTTGGAAGGATGCACCCTTTGTACGCTTTCCACCTAATCCCCACACATCACATGGATGGATCATTTAAATTCGTCTAACAATAAACATCTAACAAAATCATATAGCTCAAATCTATTTCATATTGTTATTTATAAAAAAAGTTTTCCTTTGACTTTCAAACCCTCAAAAATAAATCATATAGATTTAGTCGACGCGGGAATTCAATTGAAATACTGAAAAATGGATTTATACTTGATTTGCAATCTATATTCTTATCTTATCTTTTGATTGTTTTGTATACCTTTGCCGCCGCCACCATCGTCCTTTCCACCAGATTGACCAGGATGATCCGAAAAGATTTCTTGAAGGAGGAGATTTTGACTCTTTTTGAATTGATCGACGACGGTGTCGTTCAAGGGATCCTTATTCTTCTCCAACCATCCAGTGAGATTGTATGGGACCTATAAATATACAACAAAATGTATAAACATCAAATCAATATGTAGAACAAGTCCTATACTGTGGGATATTTGATCCTCTTCAAAAACAAAAAAGGCAAAAAACATTTCAAACGTACAGTTCCGGCGTAATGACCAATGGAGAAATGAGCCTCAACACAACCAGGCTTTGGTGGTTTAGGCTTGACGAAGGCAGAGGATTTCCCTTGATGTTGAGCACTCAATTTGGCAGCAAAGGTTTGATCCGTAGCTTTGGGGAACATGGACTCCTCTTCAAGAATGGAGAAGACTCCCAAAGGTTTCTCCATCAATTCAATACAGGCTTGCAAGTCCATACCGAAATCCATGAAGACCCAGTCAATTCCTTCTCGTTTGTACTCTTCTTGCTCCAGAACGAACATGTGATGATTGAAAAACTGTTGGAGTTTCTCATTGGTGAAATTGATACACAATTGCTCGAATCCGTTGAACTGTCAAAAATAAAATCATCATCATCATTGTGGATTTGACCTTTGACTTTAGGGGCATTTTTTTTTCGTTTGTTTTTGAAGTTGAAGTTGACATTGTCTTACATCGAAAATTTCGAAACCGGCAATATCCAACACACCAATGAATTGATGACGCTTCTGCTTGGTATCCAAAGTCTCGTTACATTTCTTGACGAGGAATTTGAAGACTCGATCGAAAATGGCCTTGGCCATCGCACCAATGTTATTGGTGACTTGTTGAAGATTTTGACCTTTGATGACGAACTCTGTTCCGACCTTTATACGTGGCTTGAGGAAATTCTTGTACATATCATTGGCATCCAAACCCAACAATTTCGCGATACGTTCACCTTCCTAATAAAAAAACACCAATAAAACGACACAGACAATCAATTTTAAGCATTTTCACACACTTTTTTCCTACTAAATATACTAGTTTTTGTTTTATTTATGTATAGGAGGTGTGGGGGTGGGGAAAAAACTCACGGCAGTGGATTCAACTTCAGCTTGCTCTTCACGTCCCTTCTGTCTGAATTTCATCTCTCCCATGTGCATGACGACGGCCGTGATCCTGTACACATCCTCCTTCTCTTGCTTTGAGAACTGCAAGATGTCGAAGGCTTCCTAATAGACCATACCCAACAAAAAAAACCATTGATTTCAAATCATCCACATCAAATCATTTCCATCATATTTCCTGAATTTCATCATGTTTTTTTTCGTGGTTTGTTCTCGGTTCCAAAATTGTTGTTGTTGTTGTTGTTTTACTCACATCGGTGGCAACCATTTCTTCTCCGTCATCGACTCCGGGGATGGTGGTTTTACCTTGTGAGACAAAGTGGAAGTCGGTGATGCCAAAGTTCTCGAACACGCACATCTCTGTAAATATATATATATTGGAAAAGAAGAGAAAATTCCTCATTTAATAATGCGCCTTTGCCTTTACAAATATTTGAATATTTGAATATTGAATTTGAAAAATTGTAGTAAAATGTTTACCCCGCATGGTTTTGACCGAGCCGGACATGAGTTGGTAGAAAATGTGGTAGGATCGCTCGAGGGGTTGTTGAGAGATGACACGAGCCTTCTCCAGCAAATCTGGACAGATTTGAATGGACAGATTTATTTAGATTTGGCATTCAAAATTCGAGTTTTGTTTTTTGATTTGGGTTTAAAATCGCACAGAGACAAAAGTCGTCAAATGAAGGATAAAAGAGCCAACTTACAAGTTTCAATATCAGCTCCAGCCAATTTACCACTCGTACCGAAATGAATACGGATGAATTTACCCTGTTCAATCCCAATTCACAATCACAAAAGACAATTTAAATTTAAATGTCACATTACCCCAATAACAAAAAGTAAATTGTCTGTTAAGTTCACAAACGAACTATAACGATTTTCCTTAATTTGCGGAAATGCTATGACTGATGTGCGTCCGTCTTTGTGGGTAAAATTCTGACAAAATTCAGGGTGACAGAAAAGGTCATGGCAGACAATCATGTCGAAGGACTCAAAGCTCCATCTTGAGCCGTTTGAACTTTGGAGCAGGTCAACGAAATTAAGGAAAATAATTACAGTTCGTTTGTGAACTTAACAGACGAAATGATTTCCCTTGGTATATATTTTGTATTTATTTTTTTTGAAGTGTGATGGGCTTACGAAACGGGAGGAGTTATCGTTACGCGTTGTCTTGGCGTTACCAAAAGCTTCAAGGACGGGATTCGTTTGCACGATTTGATCTTCAAGGGAAGCCTATATATACAAAAATTAAAACAAAAAACCCCCAAAAACAAATTTCATTCAATTTCATTATAGATGATCCACAAACTCTTTTTTTTCCCCATTCATTCATTTTGGTCTAAGAATATAAGTGGACGAACAAATGTGGAGTAATAAGTATATTTTTTAATCATAATTGCTCTCGCTCTCACCTTCTTGACTTCATCTTTCTTTGGCGCGTTCGCACCCACGCAGGCAAAGTACGCAATTACTTTCTTTGTGTTCTCTGTCTTTCCGGCACCAGACTCACCTCTGTTTTAATACATCAGCACATTTCCACATGATTAAATATTAATTCACTACATATATTCAGCAAATGTAAAGTGAAATCATTTTCTGTGTGGAGGGAAACTTACGTGATCAACATGGATTGATTCTCGTGATCTGTATGTGTGAAGAGACAAAACAAAATTGAGAGATTCTCGCATTAATACATATTTAGATTTACGGAGCATTATTTCTTGTGTATTTTGTGGGTTTTGGGTATACTTTTTACATATTTATAGGAATAAAAATAGAAAATGTGTGTGAGTTTGTTATACAAAAAGGGGGGACTCACTGGTCAACATGGCGGAGTAGGCACCATCAGAAATGGCGAAAAGATGAGGTGGGACTTCATTACGCCTCTTGGCCTTGTAGATCATCATGGCACGATTCGTGTAGATTGGATAACGCTTGTAGGGATTGATGGCGACGCAGAAAAGCCCAGAATAAGTCTACACGCACACACACACACACACACAATTCATATCCAAATCATTATCATCATCATTATTATATATTATTAATTAAATCATCCATCATCAATAATGTTAACTGTCATATAATCACACAATCCATAATCCTCCAATCCCGCATAAAGAGCATATACAAAAAAAGTCTATAGAGTCAAAAGTATATAAGGTTTGCCAAATTTCCTTGTCTTATAAAACGATTTTTTTCCTCGACTCTCCACGTATTAAATAACACACATTTTCCACATTTGCATTTGCATTTGTATTTGCGCGTATATTTTCGTATTTGCATTTTGCGTTTGAAAAATGTCTCGCATTTCCAACCGGATTTTAACTTATCGTTAAATCAAGTGTTATATAGCATAATATATAGTTATAGTTATAGTTTCTCAAGAAAAATGAGAAGAAAATCATTTAAACTCGGACTTTTGGCTCCTCGCCCAGCCCCACACATCAATCTCACAACATTTCCATACAAAAAAACCCCGCATTAAATCCCACAAACCAGAAAGGAAATATATGCTGAAATGAAATATAGTGATGAAATTCAAAGCCCTCCTTCAAAAATATTTTAATGATTGAATAAAAACCCCCGAAAAATTGTTTTCTTTTTTTCATTCCCCTCTTTCAATAACGCTTTTAAAATAATCATAATGTAAGAGATTCAATAAAATTGATCATATTGATATGGACTTTGCGTTTTCTACTTGGGTATTTTCCTATATAGATTTCCTATATAGAATTTCCCTCAAAAAAAAAGAAAAGAAAAAAAACTACTGATAGTCAATTAAAGGATGTGGGCCATGAAATTCCCAAGCAACTTGTCATAACATTTCCCAAAAAATGAACTGTAAACTTAAACTTTCCCAGTGGGAAAGTATACATATACGATTCCGATTTCCGATCCCGAAAAATGGCTACACATAGCTATATACACTTTCACATTGTACTCGTGCACAGAGAGAGAGCAGATAATTAACATTCCATTCAAACTACTGATCTCACACAGTCTATATATACGAATTCATACATAATACGATACATATACAGTGTGACAGAAAGAGTGAACGAGAGAGAGAGAAATGGAGATTCTCTAGCTATATATCTTCCCATTCTGCCGGATTCTGCACACTTCATTATATAAACAACATGTGGAGCAGACGAAGAACGAAGACGAAGGCACCATGCACATAAAATAAAGCAGAGCAGAACCAGATGAGTTCTCACTCGTGTATCGTATCGTAATATACGTCTGTGTCTGCATTCTGTATTCTGTATTCTGTATATATAGTGCATGCATGTGTGATCATGTCTGTGTGTGTGTGTTCATGGGCATACTCATACATATCTGTAAATTGGCATTGTGCTGTGTATGCCAGTGGCCTGGGAAAAGAGAACAAAATGTTCGCTCCTTATTCTTCTCTCTCACTCACTCCATCACTCTCATATATTATGCACACACATAAACACACGTACAGACAGAGAGAGAGAGAAAGGGAGTCGAAGCTCGAGCTGAAAAGTTGTGATATTTATATTTCTTCACTCTCATCCACACGTAACATAACAACTCCAGCTCTCTCTCTCTCTCTCTTTCTCTCTCGCTCTGTCTCACTTTTGCATACACACACACACACACAACAACAAATTTCCTTGGAACATTTACAATTTACAATTCACAATTCCTGACATGTACAATGGAATGAGAGGAGAAGAAGAAGAAGAGAGAATCCTGCCCGGGCTTTGTCTCTCTCTTTCTCTTTCTCGCCTTCTCCTTTCCTTTCTAATCTCTACGTATCGTGTAGACGTTCTACGAAACGAAACGGAACGGAATATTTAGATATTTTGCTATTTTGCCTGTTGCTCTAAGAATATTCTTTTTTTCTTTTTCTCTTTCTATTTTGGCCAATCCGCAAGGATTCTTGGAGGATTCATTGAATTCACACACCGTCATATATAAAAATAAAGCCGAGGCGAACTTATACATGTTTTTATTTTGTATATATGTGTGTTGTTTTGATCAAGTATATATATATATGTGTGGAGACGACTTACGTAGATGAGTTTGGTGTAGTAACGTTGTTTCAGATTGTGAAGTACAGAGGCATCATTCAAATAAGTCAAATTGGACATGTCCTCGGCCTGTGTGCAATACATAATATACATACAAAATTCCATTCACATTTATATTTACAATTAGTTTAATTCCTCTCATATGCGCTGAAAGATTCTATAATTCTATAATTCTATGATTGTAATTGGGAATTTATAGAGCATATACTATAATTTCTCATTAATTTCCTCATCACCTTTTCGTATTTGGGAGGATTGACTTGCCCCACCAAATCCTTCTTGAATGTTTTCTCCTGTGGAAAAGGTACAAAAATGAATAGACAATTATATTGGAGCATTGTTTGTGGATTTAATTCAATTAAATAGTTAATTAAATGTGAGGGATTTGATCATTGATAATTGATCATTGATTGTTGATTTTTTCGTACCCCATCGTTGGGGGTTTCGACGGTGATCAAATCCCCTTTGGTTCCCTTGATGATCCCTTGAACGAAACCATCCTTCTCACATGGCACCCAACAAGCCGTTTTACCATCATAAGGCTTGGTTTGATCGATTCTCTTTTGCTCCAAAGAGACGAATAAAAACTCGGTTGGATCCGGATCCGGTCCATCACTTTTCCTCTCAATAACCATCTTGACCTTTTTTTATCTAATTCGTATCCTTTTTTACGATATATGTATTAAATATAAGCGTGAGAGTGAACCCGGATAATAGTGTGGTGAGCGAACAGCCCTTGAGATTTTCTTTTAAAAAACTGTATATAGAAAAACAAACAAAAAGAAATCACAATCCAATTAAATCTGAATCCACAGTGTCATCCAGAGTCCAGATGAAAAAACGATGAACGATGAACGATGAAAAAACTTCACAATCCTTTTTTTTCTCTTTCTCTTACTCTCACTCGTAATATATATATATAGTCCTTGTTTTCCCTGTGTGTGAATGTGAATGTGTTTTTTTCCTTCACATTCAATGGAACAATGGGGAGCAGCACTCGATTCACAATGAGAGAGAGAGAGTGAGAGAGAGAGAGGGAAAAAAGTGTATGGGAATTGAATTATTATAAATAATATTTAAAAAACAAAAAAAAATGGAAATGTGTGTTGTTGTTCACTTACGGTCGAAAGCTGTTCTGCGGGCGAGTACGGAGATAAAATGAGCTTTTCAAGACTTGGTCCCTCAGTTCACCCTTCCTCTCCAATGAATTTCTATTAGGAACGAATGAGGATTGACGAAAGGGCTTTGAAACCGGAGAAGAAACAAGGAGAACGAGGAGAAAAAGAGAAGAGAGAGAGAGAGAGGTATGAATTTTTTTTAAAAATGTATTATTATACAGGGACAGAAAAGCAGAGGCAGTTCAAGCTACAGAGAATTTCCTTTTCGGATTTGAAATCCCCCGAAAGAATCTATCGGGTAGAACATTTAGAGTCTATAAGCAAGAGGAACAAACAACGGGATGAAAACTAAATGTAGGCCGCCAGGCTCAACATCCTCTCCTCCTTTCTCTCTCTCTCTCTCTCTCTCTCTCTCTCTCTCTCTCTCTCCCATTCTCCCATTCTCCCATCCGAAATATTTTGAGACATCCCATTTAACTTTAACTCGGAAATATTTCCCCCCTTTTCCTTTTCCTTTTCTTACATCCACAGAGCCCTCATCAATTCAGTGAGTGCAAATTTTTTATTTTTTGTACTTGTATACTTTTGTACATACATATTTTGTGTATTCGGGGAGTCGTCGGAGTCGGAGTCGTCAAGTCGTTGGCAGATGAAACAAGTTTCCGTTTCGGTTTTGGCTTTGTCTCACAAAGACTCATTAGTTGGATGAGCATGGAAAACAAGTGTGAGTGTGAGTGTGTGAGACGCCGAGTGTATTTTTATATTTCCCCACAAATATACACTTATATACATTGAAAATACCTACACAGATACACAACTACACATATGCAAACTCTCTCTCTCTCTTTCTCTCTCTCTCGCTCTCTCTCGGTTTCTCCACGTCTCTATTTAGCTCCGTCAAATTCTTTTGCGTGTGGCTCTAAAATAAAACTCTCGTTTATACAATTCCTCTGCTGTACAGGATAATGACGAAGTATATTAGCATTAACATTAGCACAAGCTACATAAATAGCCAGATTTTGTATAGGTGAAGAGACAAAGACGTGAGGAGCTGTGGGATGGTCTGTGACGAACATTCTTCCATCAGCTATAGCTGATGTACCTTCATATCTTTAGAGAGAGAGAGAATTTGCATATAATCATGTATGTGTGTATTTACATGTATAGAGAGATCTTCGAAAAAGGAAAATAAAAATCCTACACATGCCGACAGAGCTGCCAGAACAGACAAACAAACAAACGAAAGCACAGGAGCAGCAACAGCAGGAGCACACAGCAATATAGCAGCAAAAGTCAGCAGATCCTCACACAGAGGAGTTCAAATTGAACTCATTTTTATTTTCTTTCCCAATCCCTGTGTACCGAATACATACAGATATATCTGTAGACTTTGTACACAGACACTCTTGTTCCTTCTCTCTGCACTCTCTCTCCTTGGTACAAGTCAACAAATTAATTTCACAACTGACAACTCTCAACTCCTCTTCCATACTTCTACTTCTACTCCATCCATGAATCATCAGCCCAACTCATCTCTCTCAACTCAATCCTGACTTAAAACGACTTGCTTCCACCGTAAACATCAACAAACAAATCACAGCCGACTCCAAACTCCTCCGAATCCCGAATATTGCGGACTACGATTCACGAATGACGGATTCACAATATCCAAATGAAAACACATGCAGAGCAACTCAAATAAACATAAAGTCACACTTTCATTCCCTTCACATTCATCTTGAGTATACGATGTATAAAAACTTTATTCATAAAAAAAAGATGTGAAGAAATGGGGAAAAAAAATTGATGTACTGAATGCAAATTACAAAATGTCAAGTTCACGCAATGAACGGGATTTGCTATTTGCCATTTGCTATTTGCCATTCGCCATTCGCCATTGACGCAATGAGAGGGAAATATAGATGAAGAGATGAAGACGAATGCGGCTGCACACGGAATTGAGAATGTCACAATCAAACATACAAAATCATGAATTTTTTGCCGTATACATTTTTAATGTAACTGCGTGCTTTTTGATTTTCCCCCTGTGAAATAAAGGTTTTAACATGAACATGTTTTCTTTTTGCACACTTGTTTGAATGTATCGTATAAGTATAGTTCACACATTTCCCATCCTCATTCCTCATCCAAAGGATTCTCCACTATAATCTTTTGCCTCATCGCATCTCTTTTAAATCCAACGTCATCTCATCCACATATACCTTGGAAATTCGCATCAAATTTCCACCCACCAAATGTCTGTCTCTCTCTATATATATATATATGTGTATGTGACACGATAAAACGGATCAAAAACGATGTGTCTGGTTGCTGTGTGCTCGTGATTATATGATGATATGCAAATGCGAATTTGATAAAGAGTAGATTTGTCCTCAAATCCACATACATAAATGCAAGAAAAAGAAAAAAGAAAAAAGGTTTTGTAGTGTACTTATACACATTGAGTTAGAAAATCCGAATCTGAAAGATAACCAATTCAAAAGGAAAAGTAAATCCATTTTTCCGTGTGGAAATTTTGGATTTGTGACTGTCAAATAGTCTGACTTGTATCGTTATTATGGCTTCAGAATTGTATGAAGAATTTACAGCTCACACAGTAAATATACGGTAAATATATACCTAAGAGCATGAAGCTCCTCTTATTTGAATCTCACACACTCAAATCAAGATCAAATGACTCTGGTTGACTGTGAAAACGTGTGTGCGGAATGGCCATGCGGACTCCATCAATTCTCACTTTCTGATTTGCCCACACATTAAAAAATCCCAAATCCCCCAGATGCATGCAACTATATATATATATATATATATACAGTATATGTATACTGTAAACAAACAGAGGAAAGTGTGTAAAAGTATATATATGTGTAAATTATGACTGTAGTCATAATAACTTCCAGGTAAATCACACATCCCCAGCTTTTTGCCCTATATCCACACTTTAAACACACGCAAAAAAAACAGTAAAAGAAAGCCATTTTCAATTTTACGTTCGGAACTTTCAAAACAGCCTAAAAATTCCCGTCTTTTCCGGAGGGAAAATGTGAACGAAATGATGGAACATTCGTCTCGTTTGTATTAGTTGAAGCCAAAAAAAAACTCTGGCCATTTTATTTGCTATAGTAAATAGTAAAATAATTTAGAAAAAGAGTTTATTTACATGATGAGGAAACAAAAAACTGTACAAGGGAATTATGTGGTGAAAAAAAAAAAAAAACCATTGAGTGCAGAGTTTTGACTGTGTGTCTGGAACTGGAGGGAAATTTGAGTTTGATAAAGTTAGAAAATCCAAGGGGAATTTGAGAGTTGAGGAGAGCAAATGAATTTGTGTTTCAAAGTGGTCCAGTCCAGTTTCTGGCAGGTTTTCTGACAGTAGAAAACCCGCCCGCACCCAGAACACCGTTGAGTGGCATCTTTCCCACAGTATCGGCATCGTTCTTTCTCTCCATCCTCTTTCGCATCCTCATTTCCTGTTGTCTTTTTATTATGTAAATGGAGTTGCTTCCGCTTCTGTGGGATGTGGAAAAGAGTGGGCCGAGCATCCTCCACAATTAAAGTCCAACTCCCATCCTCATCATCATCATCATCATCATCAGCAGTTTTATTTTTAATCAATGTTGGATTCACAACCGCAATTCTGGAGCCATAACGAAGTTTCCGTTTCCAGCTTTCTAGTGAGCAATCAAAGTCCGAGTCTGTCACATTGTGAATAAAGGCGGGAATGAATGTCCCATCGGACATCCCTTTGAGAACGGTGTACACAGAGGCTCCAGTCCGATTCCGAATCACGTCCTCACAAATCTCAAACATGATGACAATGTCCGCGTCTGGAAAGATTGCCTTGTTGGCCATTGAATTCACGTCATCATCATCCTCGGGAGGATTTTGATTCAGCTCAGTCAAAATATCCGTGAGGGATTCTTCTCGAGATTCCGTTTCCATGGAGAGCGAGTCCCGACTCCCAATCCTCACCCATTTCTTCCTTTCCCGCCCAACAGATTTGAATAGGAATTTTGATTCCTTTTTGGGGTTCTCGAGGACATATTGAAGGGTTTTCCGGAACTTTTGAAGGATTTGAATGCGATTTGCTGGTGGAGGAGAATCGTATTCTTTGGCGAGTTGACTCTTTGAAATGTCATCGTTGTCATTGGGAAATTTTTTCAAGCGCTCATTTTCCGCGCGCATTTTCTCCTCGAGAATTCTCTTGATGGTGGATTTGTACGGGAATGGAAATTGATGATGAGTTTGATGAATAGCCTCCAGGCCTTGATTGAACACTCTTTTCATCTCATCAAGATGGAAGATCCGAAGCAATTCCTCGTGAGTTTGACCTCCTGTGATGACCTCCTTAAAAGTTTTCCCCAGGGAAAATTGTGCAAGGTGAAAATGAGCTTCGGGGACTCGGCGATGATCTGGTGGAGCCATTTGAAGGAAAATTTGGAAAGCCCTTTGAGATTTGTGCATCAATTCCACATCGTTCAAATTCCCATCCCAAATCCCTTTGGAAATGCAACCTCGAATGAAATAAAGGTGAGGATTATGAGGGAATTGAGCTTGAGCCTTCTCCACGATCTTGAGCGCACTCTCAAATGAGAACCAAACAGAGAAAGGGCTCAAAGTTGGATCCGATGCGAGAACTAAATGGGCCAGCCAAACAGGGAAAAATTCTTCTCCGGGATATTTCCTCAAGGACTCTTCAACGAGCTCAATGACTTTCTCCAAAGGTTCACCGCCCATAATTTGAAAATAGGCCCCACAAATCCGGGCATCACAGTCCACTTCCATTTCCGAGGATTCTCCAACAGTGTTTTGGGAAAAGTCTCCCATTCGCATCGTCAAAATGGTTTTCCAAGAGAGATATCGGATCAACTTTTGTTGGATGGGGTCCATTGTGAAGGCGGAAAGAGTCTGTCGAATACTCTGAGCGAAATGGGAGAGGACTTGTTTTGTGAATGGGGTTGTGAGTCCATTTGGAAGGTAGGTCAACTTCTGGACTTGCCTCATCTCTTTGTTTGATAACAATGTGGAGGCCACTGAACAGGACACGGCAGACTTGTGAAGGGTCTCTCGGTACTTGAATTGACTGTAGTACTGCGGTGTTTGAGGCTCCAAGGAATTTTGAAGGCAGAGCACCGTGTCCTGAGTGAATTCAATTAGACTTTGAAGACTCAGAGTATTTTGACTAATCCCAATGCTTTCTCCCACACTCAAATGATTGAGCTCTTTCATTTCAAGTTCCCGCCCTTTCAGCTCGATTTCCCTCATCACTCGATTCACCTCGGAAAGACGGAGCTCCTCCTTCACTAAAGCCTCCCCGAATTTCAATTCAAAATCCAATTTTTCCGAATAATAATCCTCATCATCATCATCCTCATTGTTGGACTCACGGAGAAGGCGGAAAAACCAACCGATCCCTGGCGTCAAGTTAAGTCCCTCGGATGCGTTAAATTTAAAATGGTGGACAGCCAGTTGAAACAATGCTCTGGACATCCCTGGAAAAATCCCCCCCAAAAAACACACGCAAAAACACATTGAAAATACGATGAGTCAAAATGGGTTTAAAAAATTCTCTTGATCATAAAACTATTTAAATTACCATGAACGGCCGCCATTTTCCAATAATATTTGGCCATATCCCAATCCCACAACTCCCCTCCAATTTCCCCATACAAAGTCCCCAGTTTGTACGCACTTGAAAATTTCCCATAGGTAATCGCTCGTTTGTACCAGCTGGCGGCTTTGACTTTGTCCAATGGTTTCCCGCGTCCTTTCTCATAACATTGAGCGAGCTGATGGCGAGCTTCTCGAATGGCATGGATTTGACTACATTTCTTCCCTAATAGTGGTCCCGTTTCTGGTTCTGACTCTCCTGGGCCATCATGCTTGAGCATGGCTGCTCTCTCAAACATTTTGGCGGACATCTCCAGATTTTGAGACACTCCATGACCTTCCTCATAAAAATAGCCGAGATGTAAAAGAGCATCTGGATCTCCAGCCAGAGCTGCTTCCATCAGCATCTTTGTGAAATCACATTTTGGATCCCATTCTGCTTCATCTTCTTCTTCTTCTTCTTCTTCTTCAGCCTCCAATCCTTCACATTTAACAGAATCCTCGGAATTTGGAGAGACGGACGACGGAGAAATTGGAACATTTTTGAATTTCTTACTATTTTTCTCGCGTTTTTTCATTTTCTTCTTTTTCTTCACCATGTTCTCTATGGACATTTCCGTACTTGAGGAGTGAACACCACCACCGTCTTCATTCAGCAGCCGAAGGTCCGGAGGCACAGTCACATTTTCAAGGATATCTGGGATTTCGGGGATTTCAAGGATGTCTGATGGATTCTCAAGGATGATTTCTGGGCTTTCTGAAGCGTCGTCCGGGACTTTTCGGGGTGTCTCTTCATTTTTGTTGCCATTGTAATTCTCGGAGGTTTTTTCCTTGTCATCATCATCCTCCAGACGGAATTTCGGGGTGATCAGGGACATTTGCTTGATTTTCCGTATGATTTTGGAACTCGCTCCCAAATAAATGAGGGCAGATTGAGCTTCGGCCCAATTCTGCTCAAATTCCTCAGGATCCAGTGTTTCTTTGGGATTGTGAGCCCAGGCATTCCGGATTTCGGACAAAGTCCGAATGGATTGTCTCTCCATTTTCCGAATGTGAGTCTCGGCGACACTACTTTTTTTTGGTTCCAACTTGGGTCGATTAAAGTCCAGACTGATGAGGACGGTGGTGAGGAAGTCCAAGTCCCATTTCTGAACGTCTCCGTCCCTCATCATTTCTCGCTGTCTCGTTTTCGACTCATGGAAGCAGACGGTGCCGAGTCCGCGGGAGAGTCGCTCTCCAAATTCCCGGGTATTCAGCCACTCGGAATTGGTCAGTTCTTTGAAGAGGGAACGGAATCTCTGACGGAGGACTGAGCAACCCAACCGATTCAATAGAATATTCAAACGCACGTGATTCAAAATCCCTTCACAGTCCATCGACTCCATTTCCTGTTCCAAATTTACATATAAACACCAGAGAAACACAGAATTAAATCATTCACAATTTTGTATATTTTTAGTGAATGAATTGAAAATTTGGCCAATTAAAAAATTGACACACACACATGTTGACAAGAAATTTCATTTTAATTTCCGAGTTTCTTTTCCTGTCCAAAGAACGAAATTAAATTAAGAGATTAAATTATGCATATGAATGAAACTAAAGGAATTACATTTGATATTTTGATGCTCTCACAGTCGAAACACAATATGAGCACAGTTAAACGTCCGTCTGGATTCAGGAAAATACGCACTGAAAAATCCACATTCACTTGTTTACCAATGAAAATATACGGAAACGTTAGAATTTTGTGTTGTGTTTTGTTATATGTAGGCTGATGAGAGAATTGAGAATTTTCCACTCTCGACAACTATATAGATAGATATATACGAATGATCCGAATGATGACCATTGACAATTGACGATTGACGATGGACAATTGTGACGGTTTTGAGAGGAAGGCAATCGTCATACAGATACGAGAAAGAAAAATTGTATGGAAAAATGAATGTAAACAATCAAAGGGAAACTTTATAGGAATTAAGATGAGAGAGAGACTAATATATAAAAGAGAACAGTTCAATTCCAACAGGCAAAAGGATTTCAAATATATATACATAGAGATATAAATATGTATGTACAAACCTCCAACTCAAATCGTCAGCTGTATATAGAATATGTATACCGTGGGCTAAGTTCCATAACCGTGTACATATTATCATTTGGCCCTGGAAGGCGCATACTGCACGTTAGCATATATATGAACGCACATTCACCTTCAGGGTTCAAATGATAATACACGGTTATGGAACTTAGCCCACGATATATAGCATAGCCTATATTACAGATATTATTATATTATCTCGCCACGGCAATCACACATTTTTTTTATCCTGTGTGTGTATATAATCGCTCTGACTCATCCTCGTCTCAAATATCATGATGATTGTGTGATTTGTGATGGAGAAAAGCAGGAAATTTCCATACGGCTTATACATTTACATTCCATGTAGGTATTTATCGTATCGTATGTGCATATATATATCTTACTTATTATTTTATTAAGTAGAAATGGACACTCGACTCCTTTACAAAACCTTTTATCTTTTATCTCTCTCTTTCTAATATCTCTATATCTCTATATATAATGTCTCTCTCTGTCGACTTGAAAAAAAAACATGGCTCGTCATCATCCTCGTGTGTCACCATCAGTCACCATTCCATTTTAATTTCCATGACCATTTCCCCTTACTCAACTCTAAACTCATTTTGTCACTTTGTCATTTGTCATTTTGTCCAGAGTCCACAGAAGGATTAAAAGACATATATTATGTAAATATCCAATGAATGCGGACACTGATCGCTCGACAATAAAACTTGTGTGCACTATATAGGTAAACATACCTACAATTATCTTATCTGGGATGCTTCGGTGGAGGAGTTCAGTTTTTCACCATCAAAAGAAGTCCAATATACATACATTAGAAGTACGAAGAAAACAACTATTATTATATGTACATATTGGCTATTGGTATTTTTGGCATATGTATATTATATTTTTAAAACCTACAAAATCATAGTACGATTTTATGAATGAACGTGACGAACGGAAAAGGCTCTCAAGTATCTATCTATATATTATACATACTCTGAACGAAATCCCGTCATAAAAAGTACAAAGACCGTATAAAATCTTATTCTTTTATACAGAAATCTGTTTCTCTCTCTCTCTCTTGTTACCCCGTTCATGGAAGTCCACATAGAACAAGAACAAAACAGAACTTTGGTGTATGTTTTGCTGCACCGAATAACTTGAACTTGTGGGAAAATAAATGAATTTCATGTGTAAATAAAGATAAAATTGGGGATGTGATGTGATTTCCTGTGGAGTCTGAATGAATTCCATTCCTCTCTCTCTCTCTCACTCTTTCTATCTTTTCTCTCTCTCTCTCTCTCTCTCTCGCTTGCTCTCTGTTTCTGTCTCTGTCTCTATATGTTGAATGGCTCCAGAGTATATACCTATATAGGTATATTAGTCCAGACTCCAGTTTGAACGTGATGAATTGACGGCTGAGGTGAGTTGGAATGAGTTTTGAAGGGCAAGGACGAATACGAATTGAGAGGAACGAGTTCAAGGAACTCCCATTCACTTTATATCGTATACTTATTTACATCCAAATCACAATCCAAATCCAACTACAATCCAATCCAATGCAATCCAATCCAGCATAAACACTAAACAAGATAACAGAAAGAAGAGAGAGAGTGAGAGAAAGAGCATGAGAAAAACGGCGAAGGGAAATTCCAATCAGATGGTCTGTAAATGACAGGACAAAAACACACCTCACTCACTCACTCTAATTCACTCTCACTCTCACTCTCACTATATATTATATTCAAAATAACTCGCAACTGCGTGTGCCCTTGATCCTTGAGTGAGAGCGTCCACCCCTTTTTCCATAGTTGTACACACATATACCAATACCTATATACGTTGTTTCTATATGTATGCAATTCACAGTCAGAAAATGAAGGAATGAACACAGGCAAGAGAGTTTAGTCGTATTACTTTGTCGGAGATCAAGAGCGAGAGTCGTTCCAATTCAAGTTCAAGTCCACACACAAGAGCACACAAGCACAGGAGGAATTGTATAAATCCATTTACGCATATATATCTTATATATACCGATTCGACAATTCGGCAGGGAATATCCGTTGAATTGAGACGACAGACAAAAATGGAGCTCTGCTTACTCATCTTCCCGTTATTTTTCCTGATGACTCCTTTGGAGTCGGATGCGGGAGTGGTGGCCAAAGCCATTGTGAACGTGGGCCGAGTCCTCAATCACAATCCACATGTTCGGATCAACGACGCGGACGCGACCAAACACCCCGTAAATACATGCCATGTTTTTCTATATTTTTATAATATATATAAAGAATATAAACAAAATTGCAATTGCATTGTCATATTGTTTAATTGACATTGGATTGAGATTGAGATTGAGATGTGACAAATTTTGGCTGTGTATACATATAGATTGAAATAATGACTTCCTACGGCTATACAGTGGAGACGCATCACGTGACCACCGACGACGGCTATATTCTGACGTAATTCCCATTCATTTTTATATATCTTACATATACATTTAATTGAGAAAGCGAAAAAGATAAACCACAGAAGGATGCTGTGCCTTTTCTTTAAATGTATTGTATATGTATAGAATGTGGAGGATTCCCTGTTCCAAGGACAAAGTCCGAGCGACCCGGGAACCAATTTTACTTCAACACGGACTTCTCTGCTCCGGTATATATATACCGTAAAACTTGAATTCAAAGCCTAAGGCTAGTGTCTACAATTCTTGAAATTGTCCGCAAAGCCGAGGGTAACTCGATAGCATTACGGTAAATAAGCTTACCGCTATTAGATAAAACCAAAAAGAACGAAAAAACTATATAGGCTAATAATTGAGGTAGGTTTGTAATCTGGAGTATAGGTTTTGAATTCAAGTTTTACGTTATATATAGTTTAAACAATTTTCAAATTGATGTTCACTCTGTGTAAAAACTCTCGCTATAAAAAATGTAGACAAAATTAAAATTATCAAAGGTTTCTTTGGATGTGTGGATTTACAGGTGCGGATTGGCTGTTTGTGGCAAGCGAGCGAGTTCTTCGTAAGACATTTGAAAAAATATATACATACGTTCTGTTTATCGTCAATCTCAAATAACTTTTGCATGGAATTCCATGTGATCGAAAAATATAATGTATTATACATCAAAATGTAG
>JAIUND010003014.1:0-18300 GCA_034699125.1 Gisinianus flammeolus | reverse complement strand
CTTTTTTGTGATCAACCTCTTTTTGTGTTTAAGTCTACTTTTTTGTGATCAACCTCTTTTTGTGTTTAAGTCTACTAATTTGTGATCAACCTCTTTTTGTGCTTGAGTCTACTAATTTGTGATCAACCTCTTTTTGTGCTTGAGTCTACTAATTTGTGATCAACCTCTTTTTGTGCTTGAGTCTACTAATTTGTGATCGACCTATTTTGAGGTTGAATCTACAAATTTTTGGTTCGCCTTCGAATATGAATGTCGGATGAACGACAAACCCGATCCAAGGAAAATCTAAAGGGCGAGAGATCACCTCAAGTCCTACGCAAAGCTATCGAATCAACTTTAAAGAAACTTAGAAAAATTCGAGCAAAAGGCTCAAATAGACTTCAACAGCTGGGCCATCGAAAGAAAATCCCAGCCCGACCCCTATCTTTCCCCCCGGCTGATGAAGATTGTCAAGACATTTCCAAGAATATTTCAAGGTCAAGAAAAAAGACGTATCTTGGTACACGTATCAATTTTCACTTGACATATGATATATGCACAATTATAAATGAAAAAACATAAGATAAATAAATACGACAAGTTTGTTTATAATTTGTACATAAAATATTCCAGTATTTACATATTGTGAATTACTTTCAATTTTCAAATCTGAAGGTGGAGTTGCTTGACATATAGAAGAACTTCCTCGGGAAAATCCAGACATTTTCAGGAATGTGAAATATCCAATCATCAAATCGAAGCTGAATTTAAAACTGTAAGAACACATATTCTGCGTGTTGAAAACAGAATAAGTTTACCAGTCAAATTCTCCGTTGGAACTACATACGTTGCAACAAACATACACAAAAGAGCTATGCACAATAAAGTGGGTAAAACATGTACAAATGATAAAAGTACTCAAACACATGTACAAACTAAGTACAAAATAAATCTTGTATAAGCTTAATTTTAGGTGTGTTTGTGTTTTGAGATTTGTGACGGAACTTTTAATTCTTCTCGGTGGCTGCAAGCGCATCTTTTGGAAACTCATAATACGGATAAAAACTACATTGAATGTTTGAAAATTGGAAACCGTCTTTCAACAATAGATGAATTGAATGTGCATAGCAAGACTTCGCATGCTTATATTTTGGTTTGTATTTATTTTACACGATTGCCACATCTAGATTTATAAAGTTTGTTGTTGAATGAATAAAATAAATAAATACTTGTTGATCAGTAGGAAACCCATTCATGTCAACAATGTCAAAAAACATTTTACAATGGGAATTTTTTACGTGATCATATTCGCCGAGTTCACGAGTTGGAACTTTTGGAAAAGTACAAACAACACCGTTTCTACTGTCCATTTTGTGCTGAAATATTTTGGGGGCGTTTAACAGTGGAGCATCACATCACAAATTAAAAACGAAATGAAATTATGCTCACTAATAATATGCTAAGCAGATATGTAACATAATTTTAAAATGTAAATACCTTTATTATTCAATAATAAACTTTACAATTCACAAAGAAACTTTTTCTATCCTTAGGGGAGGTAGTCATATACACAATATACAATTCTGATACAGCACATTCTAATCCAAACAATCATTATGATAACATGCAAAACTATGTGCACACATGTGCACAATTAATTAATAACATTTGACAATAAACCAACGAACGAGAAGACATCTCCGCACTTCTCGTTCGACCACTGATCAACATTCATCTCTCTCTTTCTCACTCTTCATTAATTTTAACTATAATCCATTCACACGTATTAATCAACAACACCATCGCTTTTACTGAATAAGTAAAGCATACTATTACTAAACTTTTGCTCCTGTCTGCCGCAATGAGTCAATAAGGATATTATTATCTATTGGTGCTACTGAAGAATTGGAAATACTTTAGTTTGATATTGTTACTGCCTTCCTGAACAGTAAACTAGATGAAGATATTTGGATGGAGCAACCGGAAGGATACAAAGTGTGAAACAACATGGTATGTAAACTGGACACGGGGCTATACGGATTGAAACACCCCGAGAAACTGGTATAAAACAATATCAGAAGAACGGAGAAACATGGCTTTCGAAGGACTTGAAAGTGATAGATGTATATATTGAAAAAAATTCGAAGGAATTTTCATTCATACAAAGTTCTATTGAATGATGGATTCTTCAATGGCAAAAATAAGGATAAATTGGATGCAGTCACCGCCTCACTTAGAGATACTTTTGTGCTGACTGGGCAATAACTAAAAACATTATTGGGGATTGAAATAATGAGAGCCCTAAAAGGAATTTTCATTCGTCAAAAGCAATATGTAGAAGAAATCCTAAAAAGATTCGGAATTGTTGACACAAAAATCCATCATGTCAGAGTAACATTTATATAAATATTCTCTGATATTCAATTTTGTCATTCACACAAAAAGTGACTTCACACATAACTTTACTGTACACAGGAAAAAACAGTTCACACAAAAAAATACATTTTCCACTTTAGATTCTAATATTTACATTATTACATTACTCCCATACGAATCTACGTTCCAAATAAAAATACAATACATAGACATGACTTGTATTATCATTCACAAGCAAATATATAAGCTCACAATATACTAAAATATTTTTCATCTTTTCCTAAATCTTTTGTTCACAGAATCCATAGGAGAACTTTCGAGGCAGCAAAACAGCACTTGGCAAATCAATTACGAATTCCAACTCTGGTTGTTTTATCTCTTTATGATGCTCGGCTGCCCGTCACACCTCGTCAACCCCACCCAGCCTACACTATGCCATAGGCATATCCCCGTGTCATCTCGGAAGTCAAACTTAAAGTTCAAGCCAACTTCCCGGACAACAGTGTGGCCGTCTTAATGGACGACTCAACAAAAACAAAACGACCCCGCAAAGAAAAACGCTTGACGGACAAGCTCGCCCCAAAGCGCATGGATGTCAGAGAGATCACCTTGATGATCTCAGCATTCAGTCATGTACATACATATTGTATACTCATACAATTAATAATCCATATGGAATGTCATGTTGACATTCCATATAAATAAATACAACAACAACAATTGATTCAACTCAATGAATAATAAATCTAACACATTTCAGTTCTCTGACTGATCTGTTTATGTTAACCATACACTGTCTCTCTGTCTTTATTCACTTCTAATAAAACGTATCATTGAATTTATTCAACATATAAAGGCACATGTAACTTGGCATCCCTAAGACTTCTAAGTGCCCGGAGGGTTCCTGAACTTACAGGCACGCACAGATAAACGAATTTTTCCTTAAAAATCTAGAAATGTTTTCAAAATTTGTGAGCAAAAGAGTTTTATTCCTAAAACCAAATTGGTGGAGACCACAGTACTGCTCTCACGAGTTTGTGCAAAAACATTCCTTCACCAAAAATTCACAAATCGAATTGAAAATAAAAACAGAAACAAAAGAAATAAAAGACGTACAAAGTACGCAAAAATACGTGTTTTATCCGAGAATAAAGAAGTGACCCATAGTAAACTAACATAGTGCTTTTACGCAATTAAAACTGATATCAAGCTTTATATAGTCTCACACGCACGGGTCATATAGAGGATAGGCAAAGTGAACACAACGGATCACGACGAAAAACTCATTTCAGATTCCCATCAAGGATTCACCCACTGGATCAGGAGCTGGACAACCTAAAAAATAGCAATCCGCTACAACCAAAGTTCAGTACAAAAACAAAAACAGATCATATTTCATATTGCATACTAAGCAAAACGGCACTTATCTCTTCTTTTTTTCTCAAAAAGTCAACCAAAATCGATATCGAACATACAAAACGTGAAATTCAACACGTTACATAGCCTTCGCGAGGCAGCAATATGCAACTTTGCATAAAACCATTATCATAAGACGTAGATTTTTCTAGAGTTATATTTCATTTTCTCGCTATCGACAAAATCGACACGTCACATAGACAAAATAAGAACGCATACTTAGCAGTAAAAACGTTTCAAAACTTGAAGTGATCAAACATTCAAAGAATGTATACATGGGAGTCATGAACCCAGCATAAAGGAAAAAACCGCATATACATACATTCCATTTACAGAACGTATTCACATATGGATTCCTTTTCCATTAAACATAAAAAATTGCATATACGTACAAACTCTTACAGTTCGTACTCACATATACATTCATAAAAAACTGCATATACGTACAAACTCTTGCAGTTCGTACTCATATATACATTCATATCACTGCTTATACATACAGTTTCATTAAAAAGTATTCACAGCATAAATATAAAAACTGCATATACATACATTTTCATCAAAGCGTATATACATATCCAGATTCCTTTTCCATTTCCAATTTCTCAAAAACTGCATACACATACGCTTTCATCAAAGCCTATATACATATCCAGATTCCTTTTCTTTTTCCACCGTCTCAATTATATACAATTTAGTTACTTGTGTTTGTATTAAGACCTTGCGTTTGCAGCTTTTCTATTTCTAGGCCCATGCAGTGATGGAGCCTGGCTAAATTTTGTAGAATTTCTAGCTGTGTATCTGTAGGTTTTTCAGTAATTTTAATATGAACTTTAGCTGTTTCATATATTATAATAGCGTTTATTTCACCTTGTCAAATAATAGATGTGCTCATGTCTATCTGTAGTTCCTTTTTATGTATTTGTTCTTCCATTACGTGTGAATTATTTGGAAAAGTAATGTGTGTATTGGAAAATTGAAAATACTTAAATATTTAGAACTTGAGTTCCCTTTTTTTTGTATATATATTCAAAGTGAGTACTTGAAATATGAATAAAGGAAAATTAGTTGTGACTGTGTGTTGAGTCTAAACTGAATTGCATAAAGGGAAAAGAAAAAATTTACTGTGTCGGTTTTGTGTTCCTTTATATTTTTATTATTATATTGTCCCTTTGCCAGTGTCTGAATTTGAACTGGTCTTTATCATCCGAGTTTTCTTTCTGGTTTTCTAGTGGAAGTTGGATTTTGATTTGAGTCGTGTGTGACGATCCTTTTTCTTATGGGTTGAGCAGGTCATGTTCCTCCCTTTTGTGTGGTGCAATTAGTTTTTCCTTTTTGGTATCATCCTTGTGGAATTTTACCTTTATGGATGCACTTAAAAGAAAGGTTTGTATGAGAAATCCACTATGTGTAACTTATAGTGTCGCTGCCCAATAAAAATTAAATGTGCATTTCAATGCTTTTGTTGGAGTCTTATTAGACTGTATTAGTTGAAAAGGCTAAAAATATTTTCAATTAGGGTTTTTTGTCCCTTTTTTCTGTTTGGCGATGAGTTGTGGCCAAGTAAGATGTGGGATTATTGGGAGAATTTCAATTTATAATAAAAATTCGTTTTTTTTATGTAAATATCTCTCGGGTTCTTCATTATTCAGGGAATCATTTGTATGTACCCAGTCAACCTCTCAATGTGAGGTTTAGATTCACAGCGTCCGTCTTGTTGTATGCGGAGTGTGTCAAAGAGAGAAAAAGATTTTATTTTACCAGAGTTTTAGTTGTTTTCCGTTGATGTTTTTCTCAGTATTTTCCTTTTTTAAATGGAGCAATCTCTGTTGAATCTCGTCCATTTGTTCTTAGAGTATTTGAGTAAATATTAGGAAAACAAGTGTGAGTAATTTTGGTCTCACTTTAAATTATGAGATTTTTGTATTTTAGTTCAGACGTTCCGTAGTGAGTCTGTTAAATATTTTAACTTAGGATGAGGCTTTAATTTTATCTTAAGAAAGTTATTTATTTCCCTAATTACTTCAAAGAGAGAAATTGTGTGTTGCACTTTCTGGAACATAAAGTGTTTTTACATATTTGTGTGTCGAACTGTGTGAGCCCCACGTGAAGACGTGTAGCCTAAATCACTGTAGTCATTTTTATTTTAGATTCTTATCGATAAAGTTGGGTTCCTAGTTTCCTGAGTCTGATGATAGCGCCCCATATTTTATTGTCCACTAATTGTATTCTTAGGTAGAGTGAGCGATCGTCATCTACTAAATCAGCTATGTGAATGAGGTGTTTGTAAATACTATCTAGTATTTTCTAGATATTCTCGTGTCATTCCAGATTATGGGATGACTTTTTGAGTAGAATTTCCTCATCTTTCTTTAATCGGCCGAAGAAATATTCATTTAGATCATTTGCTATTTGATGTAGTGCGATTCTGTTGCCTTCAGGCATAAAGTTGTCCAGTTTGAACTTCAATTTATTGCCGAACCGCGTAAGATTCACGCTGAGGCGTGTAGCTAAACCTATGCATGTCATTATATTATTTTGGTTTTTATAAATAATTTGAGAAAATTATTTGGTTACTCACTGTTATTTTAATTTATTAAAATTCGATTTCCGTTGGATTTCCTTTATTTGATATGGGCGATTATGTCCCAAGATGCACGGAGTATTAAATTGAGTGGTAGAGTTACCATTCAAGTTGAATTGTTTTTACTTTTACTTATTTTCAGCTTGGATTTTTAGATTTGTGAATATATCCACTATTCCCATTAATGCTGTTCTTGTGCTGAAATTATAAGTTGTTCTTTTGGCGTTCTCTTGTAGTTTCTGAATTTCTTTTGTATATTTTTGTAGAACTGCACTGAATACTGGTGTGTGAAGATTGTCGTGAATGTACTTTATTTCACTTAATTCTCTAACGTAGCATATTTCAATATCCAGTAAACTGTTTGTAGAGTCGTCCAAATATTTTTCATACGAGTATTTATTTTACTGGGCTTTTTTTCCCGAAATTATGAGATTTTTCAGATTATTTCTTGCCAAGCGGATTCGTAGAGTGAGATTTCGGACTAAAATTAAAAGAAATTGTGGAGAGGTCATCTAGATTTCCTCCGGGTTTTTGAGGTTGTTTGTTACGGATGTGTATTTTTCCCAGTTGAGTGAGAAAGTAAATCAGTTGGGTATTATAGTTTGGACAAATTGGATTTCATGTATATTTAATTTTCTGAGTAAGTTTGAGTAAAGTTCGTGGTTAAATCGTTTAGTTGTTGTCCAAGGATGAATCATTTGTTGGATAGTTGTCCAGTTCTTTATATATATCCAGTTGTTGTAAATGATGTCGAATGTTCTGAATTAATAAATCTTTTTGTCCGGAGTTTGTTGTGCTGGGGTTTTATCCATTCAGCGTGACTCTGGTAAATCGTCGTCGGGATATTCAGAGAATTCTTGGTCTAATTTATTGAGTAGGATGCTTATTCTTAGTTTTAGTTGCCAGAAAATTCCCTTTGTGAATTCGCTGAAGGTCGTGTTCTTCCTTGCTTCCCTTTCTAGAGTGAAAACCTCTTTAGAAAGAATTTCTAGTGAGGAAGTAAGAAGTTCGAAAGGAGATTCCTCTATTACGTCCTTTATTTTTGGGATTTCCTGACGGTGATCCTCTTATATATCTGTTATTCTGGATAGAATATCTTCTAGATATATTTCGTAATCGTATTGGTTTTCTTCGTTTAATTTCCCCTCTATTATCAAGTCGTCGTAATCGGATTGGAAAGTGTGGATTTATTGAGTGATGAGATCTATTACTCTTCGTATTTTCAGCGTGTACATTTTTCTCCTCTATTTGCTATTCGTGGAGGGATATTTACAGTTGTGTTTCCTTTCAACGTTGTGGAATTGAGGACGGCGAACGTCCATGACTTAGGTTTTGCTGTGGTGAGTAAATATCTCAGCCGTTTTGTGCTAAGTGTGTATTAAGTGTAACTTAATACACGTTAGAACAGCTATAGTTAACTATTGACGTCCACGCAACTTCATTAACTATTAAAATTGAAAATACTCAATTATTACACCCCGCCTTCAACATCTACTAATATCGAAATTCAAATACGTCAACTAATTACCCAGAAGGACAAATTAAGACAGCCAGAGGATCAAGATAAGAAGCACGCACCAGCGACCCAAATAAAACAAAACGAGAGCCCAAGAGAAGCCATGAAGGTAGAGATCCTCATCATCATCAATTCTAAAAAGAAAAGGAAAATTCAACAAACGAGCTCTAAATATCGACGGACATTTGATGAAGAAACTAAAATAACGGACAACCTTAAATTACAAGTGCTGAGGGAAAAAGAAGGATCAAATTTGCCTTCACGTGTGTATAGATGACACATACAGACGACAAGTCAATCCCAAACTCAAGCACACAAAAAGAAACATAAAGGCTGAACAACAACTGTAATTCACCAATCTCGATAAACCTCTTTAACAGACAACATTTTAAAATAAAAAGTATCAAAATTCTCATACATAGATACCATTAAAATATTTTCACCCAAAATATTCAAATAAAATTGAAAAGTGTACAAGTTAGTGCTAACAAATATAAATTTTACACGCTCAACCTCCGCTATATTGCAGAAATTCTCTCCACCTGCACCAGACGAAGAGAAAGAAAAATTGAGAAACGAAGAAAAAGAGTACGAGAAACGGTAAAGGAATTGAAAAATGACTATCATCATCAAAGACTAAAATATTGATTTTTTCCCCCACTCCCTCTCTCTCTCTTCTATTAAAATACATATAAAAACATATGTAACTAATTAAAACGTGACTAGTGACAAAGGACAGATATAACTACGTTACTCTCTCTCTTCCTCACACTCTTCACGCAAAAAATATATATAGACCACAATCACAACAACTGTCCGACTATGACTATTTTGGATTACAATCTACAATTTCCCATCCAGCACAAATAACGTCATCACAACAGCACGTAAAACGAGATATATATATATAAATATAGGAAAATGGAAATTAATTTCTTTCCCTCTCTCCTAATTTCCAATTATAGTACCAAGTGACAGAGATTCGCTCACATCCGCTCCCGTAGGTATGTAAGTAGAGGACCACAACCTCGACTAATTGGACACCTTCCACTTACACGGTCCCTCATCACACAGAGGATCCCAAAAAATTATAAACAAATAAGGACAGTACGGGCACAGCGAGACCCAGACATCAATTTCCACCCGTCCCCAAATGGTCAAGCTAAAATTCGGCCTCAGTGATTGGCCCGCCAGTCATCACCACAAAGAAAACTTTTTCAAGAAGAAAAAGAGACCAGGAGACGCATACCACCAATTCCGACATGGATAGAAACTCCCGACATCCCACTTCCAGGACCACCCCAAGTCACACAGGTGATCACACCACGAGCGAAGTCGGCCAAACAAACCCAAACATAGGAGACGGACAACCCAAAGTTGGACCATCTTCTTCGTAAGGTTCGTAAAATCGAATTCTTCTGCCGCTCCATTACGAAAGAAAGAAACCTTTTAGTTTTCGGCCACAAGCGGCCCTTCCTAATGCACATAGTAAAATTTAAAGTATTTCTCTTTTACTAATGAATCAATTATGAACTTTCCTTTTGAATAATGTACATATGACAAAGGAAATTTTATATATAAGGTTCAAAAATAATAAGGAAAAGAATTTAGTTACATCAATTACTTGCCACGCAGTAACATTATCTATTTTCGAAAATGTAAATAATTTCTTTAATTTTCACAAGTTTTTCAAAATTTCTTATACTGGCTGATTACCCTCAAAATTTTACAAATTTTTACCCAAACCGGGGGGGGGGGGGTAGTCATGTACATATATATTGTATACTCATACAATTAATAATCCATATGGAATGTCATGTTGACATTCCATATAAATAAATACAACAACAACAATTGATTCAACTCAATGAATAATAAATCTAACACAGATCAGTTCTCTGACTGATCTGTTTATGTTAACCATACACTCTCTCTCTCTTTATTCTCGCGAATATATTCACTTCTAATAAAACGTATCATTGACTTTATTCAACATATAAAGGCACATGTAACTATTCAATGATCAAAATTAAGCAAGATGACATCACCGGATGCATCGACATACTTAATCTAATTAATCGGCACAAATAAACAAAAATGCAACACAAAAACGATGAACAATTTATAACCAGCAGATTATCCATATCGAATGATCATTAGGATTGGATAAGCCAACTGTAAACATGCTGACGTCAAGTTAATGAACGTCCGCTGTAAATCATAAACAAATGTCTTCCTATGTGAAGACAACTAAAGGAACGGTCATTCGTCTCCTCTCCACTTCAGCCATTCCTTCTCTCCTTTTGAGAGCTAATAAAAATTATACTTTATTTTTCATTCATAAATAAATATATCAAGCAATTCTTTTCAATCATCAAGGCTGAACCACTTCTACTACCAATCACCATTGCCGAGTGGACGGGCTCGATAAGTAATCATCTCTTTTCAACTAATTATAATCACATATCAAAAAACGATCATTTCGTTACATGGTCAAACGTAAAATCTACAGAAATACCAATGATTCCAGGACTTCAATTAGAAAATAATCAGATGGCTGACACAAGGTAAAAGTTTCAACAACTTACAGGAGCTCGTTTATTTTTGGCTCGAGGAACTCGACCAGATATAATGCATGCGTTTTCCCACATGTCAAGATTCTTATCAGCGTATGGAGTAACCCATTATAAAGAAGCAAATAAGTTATTAAATTATATTCACGGAACAAAAGAGCTCGGGATACTCTAAACAACGGGTCTGCACACCAAAACTTGTAAATTGATAATGGGATATTGTGATGCTGATTATGCTAGAGATAAATCTACGAGAAAATCAACAAGTGGCTGTTTATACACATTTAAAGATGTTCCAATTTTGTACACAAGTAAGCGACAAACGTGTGCTGCACAGTCATAAATGGAGTCAGAATATATTGCTATGTAAGTCGCCAGTAAAGGTGCTGTGTGGCTGACAAGAATTTGTGGAGAGCTGGAAATCAAATTACATGAGCCATTGATTCTGAGGACCAACAATCAGTGCTCTTCAGCTTGCTCGCAATCCTGGGCATCAAGGGTAATCCAGAGCAAAACATATTGAAGTTTGACATCATTATGTACGTCATTTAGTTGAAACTGATCAACTTTTAATTAAACACCTTCCAGACAAAATACAATCAGCTGATTTATTAATTAAATCAGCGAATAAAGAAATATTCCGGAAAAACAACTCTTATGAGAATGAGTGAAAAACCATTGGAGCCTGTAAGAAAAGCTTTGTCAAGCGTGATAATCAACTCAAAGAAGCCGAAATTAATTTGAAGTTTGTTGTTCTTCCTGAAAATCTTCTCAATGTGCCTTGGAATTGATGGCAACCACTTGGGAGCCCACAGATACGGAGAATACGTAAACGACCAGCAATTACGGGATATATTTCAGTAATTCTGAGGATTCAACTGGTATCTATATGTGATCTGATACCATTTGATGATATCGAACCAAGAACTTCTTCTAAAAGGACAATGTGGAGAACAATATCAAGAAATCTTTATGCAGGAGCTAGGAAAAATCTGTCCTGTACAAAAGAATGTATTCCGGAGAATTAAAAAACGTGCGCCGATGATAATTGCGGGTGTAGTGATGGTTGCAATTGCGAGTGCGGGAATCGGTGCATATGCTGTATATAAAACAAATATACTAGAAGAAGCTATAAATGAACTGGAAAAATCTGTGTTTTCGGTTGATCAAAGATTGGAGCTACTTCGTGGTGAGGTGCAAAAATTAATTTCAATGGTCGAGAAACTCGTTGTTGATATCAATATGTTTAAAGAAAAAACTATTGAGGTCAATTACCTTATTTCTTATCTGACAGGAAGACTGTTAAAAGGACGGACTGTGTTGAGAGAAACAGTGAAAATTGGAAACAGAACATTTAGTAAAGATTTTTTGAACTATCTAAATATGAATCTGCCATTCGTGCCCTCTTGAAGTAGGAACATTTCATAGCTGTCAAATGAGTGAGCAGAAAGAAAAACTATTAGTGGAATTTGCAGTTCCATTTTGATCCTAACTTGACGATTGTAGACGCCGATTTATTTGATATAATGTTGAAAACAGATTAAAATGATACACAAGGGACCAGAAAGTGCTGTGGTGTCAAATCATGGAGATTGTGTGTATGAACTACACAAAGTCTAAAACTATAGATCGTGTTACAGTAGTCCCATCATTAAGATGTTACAATAAGTCAAATGTGGAGATTGGAGAATATTTTGATTTAGACAGTTGCAAACCAACTAAATCGGAAGATGAAAAGGATTTCGTACAAATAAAAATCTGTAATAATAAGTATTTTATTTATTGTCCTGGGAATTCATACAAGATTGAAAACAACTTGTCAATTGCCCGAATAAAGTGTTTAATTGGCCATTAAGAGAAACTTTCACACTGAAGGAGAAAGAATATATAGGGACTGTTATGAATCTCCTATACAGACTACAAGAAGATCCGCTATTTATTGAAGAAATAAGTTGGCATTTGAGGCCTAGAATGAACTGGAATGATCTGACAACGGAATTTGAACGAGATTGGATGTTAAATGAAAATAAAATCAGCTTTTAAATTTAAGGATGAGAAAACTGGTCAAGACGGGAAATTGTGATAAATGTCATTAGTCTTATCATGGGATTATTGGTCATCTTATTTGTGTTGAAAAAGGTAAGAGGACAATACCTGAAAAAAATGGAAATGAAATGAAAAAGGAACAAGAAGACACAGAAAAGAAAAACCGGAGGTGGAAATTCCACTACATGAAATCAAGCATATACAGTCGTGATAAAATCGTGAAGAGTGTATATGGTGTTTTGTACATAAGGAGAGTATTGAAATGCACATCGAGAATGTGTAGATAAAATGTATGTAGAACTGTGAAATGTATACATCCAGAAAATATGTGATGATCAATGCTTATTCGGTATAAATGTAAAAAAAACAAGTTCGCCATTCATATCATGAGTTAATTATTGCGTAAGCTAAATTGTAAGCATTACTATATAGTTTAGTGATTGAGTAACCTTGACCAAGCAAAAAACAATAAAGTGCTTTTAAATCTTAACATTATGACCGAAAGGTCTGCATTGCTTTTTCATTGGGCTATCAGATTACAAAACAGTCTCTCACAATCAGTAGAGTCAGTAGATTTTCTCATTTAATTAAGAAATTGGTCCTATAGTCAATTGAACTTGAACTATTATCGCCATTAGCAGTGTCAGTCAAATTTTGCATGACTGAATAGAGCCTACAAAAATCAATCTGAATTTCAATTTCACACAGATAAATTCTTGTCCCCAATTGCACTTGTGTACGAATATACTACCGGTTTTGCTAATGTTTACTTATTTTTACGTATGAATTTGTATATTACAAACTATTTATTACAGTCTCCTTATGAAGTAGTTTCTTTCCATCGAAGAAGCTTGGCTTCATCCACACATCCACATTCTTCACGGTTTGTTTAGATTTGAAGGTGCCTGTAAAAAATTAAAATCATTGTTTGAGTCGACATGATTAACAAGTATATGTGTGGTACTTTGGTTATTAATGCACAGGTTTCCCTTTTTAAATGCGTGTATACACGCGTTTGAGGGAAGCTTTTGAGTATTACGAATCAGTATAGTATGCTGCATCCTTATTTATCTGTCACGCCGACTGACGGATTTCCCACTATACAATTTTGTAGTAATTATGTCTATTTATGGTATGGAAATCGATTTTACCTTATGCTATTTGTATATAAAATTTTACGTACCAATTAACATTAATTATAATTTCCTACTTACGCCAAAAATGTGTCGAAAAAATCGAAAAAGAAAGTGGATTCATAATTCACTTTCTTTCATTTTTTTCGAGGAAAATGTTCACAGATGTTGAATTACATGCGTGTGTTTATGAAAAATCTTGAATGCTCTCATAGCAGACGATAGTTGACGTTTGTGTACAATGAAGCACTTTACTGCTACATATTCGTTTATGTTCACATATACACAGGGAGAATGGAAGAACTTTTGAAAGGATACTTGATAATCGCCCTATATAGTTTCCAACGGGATGAAGGAGCAACATCAATGTGATCTTAAAGTAAGCGCGTGTAAATACGATCAATTCTCAAAATCCCAAAGAAAATACACGTGGAACGAAGAGAAAATTCTAAAGGCTGGTAAAGGGTCGAGCGGAAGTCAAAGGTTCAAAGTTGTCTAGAAGGAAGCGAAACACGAATTTGTTTTTGTTTCTATTAGAGAAAGGTAAGAAGGAAGAAGAAAATCGAGGAGCCTATACTCAAAAATATAGAAAGGATTCAAGTGGAGACGAGCCACGACTTGCCGTTATTGTCTATGTCATCAAAGTGGACTCAACGAGTTCAATCATTGAGCAAACTTGCAATTATGAGAAATTGTTAGGGAACGTCCGTAAAAGAAGTCACACCCGAAGGGGGTGTGGGGTGTCCAACATTTTGTGACGAAGTGTGACATGGGGTGGGGGGGTGTCCATATTTATGTGACAAAATGTGACATGGGGTGGGGTGTCCAGGGACACAACTTCATATTTTTGAAGTGGTCGCGGGTATTGTATTGTATTATGGAGATCTGTCTCTGTGAAAGAGACAGAAACCGCGTAGACCATAGTTGATCTATTGCGACTCCGAGTACAATTGTAATATTGCTATATTACTATGTGCTCACTGCAAACACATCTATAGCTTGGGATAGCTAAAGACATGTAAATTATGGAGATAGAGCTGCTTTACATTGCAATTTAGCCTTATGTCGAGAGCATTTTAGTGAGAGAATGTGGCTACCATGGGATGCCCATATCTCATAGGATACTTCTTCCGTCTTTAGTATACCTTGGCATGTAGTATGTGAATCCCAGGTAGGCACAATCTTAGGACAGTATAGGCATTACAGTTGAGCTGAAGCCCCAAACTCCTATACCTATACTGTCCTATACCCACCTGACTCCAATCATCAGTATGGCTTTACACCACACATCAGTGCTATTCCATTGGAAGATACAAATATATTGAAAGTATATAGCGCATATGCAGTCATTTGCGGACACCCCCCTTCACTCTTCTTCTTTACGTTCTCCATATTCTATATCATTCCACCTCTCACCTCCACACTCCCTGGTCGCAGGTAACAAAGCCTGACTTTTATTTCCAAAAATTTCGTTTTATTTTGTGTCATTTGACAAAAATTCACGTTCTATCTAGTGTAAACTTTGAAAAAATTCTTATGTTTTACTGAAAAAATGAAAAGCTTTCTGTAAATTTAAAAAAAACATACGGTAAAAGCGTAGCGAACCAAAACATTTGGTAACAAAATTACTGTATATTTGAGAGGACTTTGGCTAAACATTCAGCATTTTGCTGGTTTTCATTGATAATTAAAAACTAGCAGAGCCAGGCCTTTTTGTCACATTTTGTCACATTTTATGACAAAATGTGACCAGGGGGGTGTCAGCTGCTTTGTGACATCTTGTGACAGGGGGTGGGGGGGGGGGGGTGTCGACAAATTTGTGACATGCTGTGACAGGGGTTGGGGGGTAACCAAAAAACGGGCTTTTTTTGTGACTTCTTTTACGAACGTTCCCTTACTGTGATAGAAAGCCACATATAAAACAACTATTCAGGTTCAATGTGCAATCAGATACTAACGATAAGTTGAAACGGGGAGCGAGTAAAGAGTAAAGCCATTTGAATGATAATCACAACCATTTGTCATGTGTGTACCAAATATGATGCAAATGGTGCTGATGATGGGACAAAATTTCCTGGTATTTTCATTTTGTTGTAGTCTGCAAAAAATCTGCTACATATTCACTATATTCATGTTTCCTGTCCGTGATGGAAATTTCCTATAGTTAAAATTAGTCAAGGGATTTTTTTGGTGTGTGTGTGACTTACTTTGGTGAGCCGTGGCATGAATATATAGCAAGGCGGCCCCAAATCCTCCAGTTTGGTGGAAGCAGACAGAGACATTACATGTCATCTGATGAGAGTATAGCAAGGGGTGAGCAGATAGATGGCTCTGCCCATATATACCGTATACGCTATTATAGACTCCCACCTTTTTATAGTGTCCCCCCTCTGCAGAGACTAAATTCTGCGCCCATGTCAAATACATTAGCGTATATAAGGACATTACTATACACTCCCTGGGACTCTATAATATTTTCGGATACACTCCCTGGGAGTCTATTATAGCGTATACGGTACCCGAACCCTTCTTGACGAATTCCTCCTGTGTAAATTTTACACTGTAAAATGTTCATCTCCACCGCCATCTCCTCAAGTCAAACCGGATCTCCCGTGAACTGAACTAATATCGTTTAAGAGCGGCGCTATAGAGAAGACTTTTATAAACACACAGACGAAACAAGAACCAAATTATTATTATTATTTAGTCGCTCAAAGCGTCAATTAGTAACCCAAGAATCTCTAATATCAGTTTATATAGTCAACGTGATGATTCAAAAACCATCTACAAACTTATCTTTCCCTTTCGCAATACTTAATATCTGGCTATATTATATCATAATCAAAAATCAGAATCAGAATCAGAATTCAAAAACATTACATGGAGAGGTTCACCAAATTGCTGACCCCCTCCAAAAAAAGACTCTTTTTACGAACGCCCCCTTAAGATTATGACGTATATCGTATATCTGTAAATAGTAAATCATATAGGGCTATATAGTTATTGGAGTGAATTCTTACCTCGTTGAAGCGATCAATGGAGTAAATTGACTCCTAATTGATTTTGAGCAGGCTCCGTATTATGCTCATTTATAACCAAATCCATCGTCACATGTGTGGCGTAAATACTCCAATGTGGAGCCACCTAAAACAATTCACATTTATTAAGGACTTGAATTCCAGTACTCCACACACACACACGAGGATCTTTAAGATTTCTAATACGATACAGATATACTTTCCACTCAGACAACAATAAAATGCTGGACATTGAAAATTGTAATCATTCTTTATATTGTTTATGGGATCAAAAAATGATGTGAATGTAATGAGGAATGTAGGTGCGTTTGTTTGTGTATATATATATGTACCAGAGTCATGTGGGGTGGTTGCCAACCAGGTTGGGCTCTCGTTTAGAAGCAAAGTCATCCAAGAAATTTCTGTCCATATCTCGGACGAGGCTGTTCCCGATGCTTCACGTATTAGTCCACACACCCATCACAGTACCCAAATGACCACATGAAATTCCGACAGATGTGAGGATCCACTCCCAACAGATGACGGAGACGGAACCAACAGTGACCACCTCGTTCCCCGGAATTCTTTATATATAGTATAAGCCGGTCTTGATTTCTTCCTCCACCCCCATGCAGCTCTCCACTATATATCAAAAAATAAAATAATCATAATAATCAAAACAATCAAGTCAATTGAGGATTTATCCAAATTTCGTGTACAACATTCCCAACTTTACGTATATCGTTGGCCGTAAGAATAATAACCCTGTATTATCATTTGGCCTCGGAAGGCGCATACGGCACGTTAGAATATAATATGAACGTCCACGCAAATTCGCCTTCTGGGGCCAACTGATAATACAGTGTTATGGAACTTAGCCGACGATATATGCAATGTAGATAATTCCATATATTCCAGAAGCCGAAAAGCTCTCTTGTGAATTTTAATCATGTCTAATACGCATAATCAGTGAGCATTTGAGTATATAGACAGTTTACATATAAGAAATATAAAATGTAAGAATATGTATATACTCTAAAAATGGTAACTAAGTCATTCTGTCGCCCTCTGCGATGGTCTCAGAACATTGCCCAGGTGGAACATTCCGACGTATTTTTTTAGTCAGTTTGACGGAAATGTGACCAAACAACTCGTCAACGGACCGGCAAAAGAGTGGTTAGGTTTGGTCAAGTTAGGGCCAAAATTCGCAGTTCCCAAATTCAAATTGAATTAAAACGACTTTGCCTAATGAATGTTGTTATTATTTTGACATTTCCAGTGAATACATACATACAGAAGGTTAATTGAAGTTGATATGACAGGGACAAGTCTCTCCTCCCCCCCCCCAAAAAAAAACAAGCGGAATGATTAAGAAATACTTGAAATTCAGTTGCTGAATGAGATCGGATGTCTTCTGAGATCTTGCAAGGACTTTAGTACGACAGTTCAATAAAATGCGATTTTTCCTGGTATATAATAACATTACAATCCTCAATAACCTGACCACCTGTAAAGACATGTACGTGAAAAGAAAAAATTCAAATGAAATGAAAAGACGAGAAAGATTCCAAGAATGCACACATACAGAGGGTGATTCCAGGTATTTGAAACACTTGGTTTTTGACATGCCCTGGCCAGATCTTCAGTTGTACAGCCATAA
>JAIUND010003013.1:0-18304 GCA_034699125.1 Gisinianus flammeolus | reverse complement strand
ACATGTAGTTTTGACAAACATTTTTATTTTACCTAATACTAAATCCCCAATACGAAGAAAGCAGTCTGCTCGTTTTTGAGTTTCGTCGCACTTAAAAACAAAGCCATTTAAGAATGCAATTTTTGACGAAAAAAACTCGACTGAATTTGATACACTCAAAATATATTCTTTAATATTATGACCCAACTCCACCGGTTTTTTCGGTTCGTTCACTTGATGTAAAACTTTAAAATTTGTTGACAATCTTGATAACTCATAAAAGAGAGCTTTTACCGAATTGTTGTTGTTAGATATAGGTACGCACAATCTTAGCTGAATCTCAAAATTGTAATTTTTTGTAACTTGTTGCGCAATACTATGTGAACCTGTTATGTACTTTAATATTACAGCATTGAAGGACTCAAAGGGAAATGCACTAAATTGCCAAATCGGACCTCAATTTTCACACGATTTTACTAAATGTAATAACAAGTGTACGTTGTATGTCATGTACTCCTCACCATATAATGTAGCTACATTTTTAAAAAGCTTTCGCAGTGCTCTCTCACACAATTCACTAACTTCTACTGACACTTGTGATTTTGATAGCAAAAAAATAGCATTTGATAGACGACACACATGACGATGGTAGGCTTTTGGCAAGATGTCATGGAGCACCACTGGAATCAACATTAACATTGTTCGGAATTCAGAAGCTTTATAATGATTAAATGCAGTAAGTTGTCTAACAGTACGGATTTCGGTTGGAACTTTAACTGTCTTAATTCTTTCATTAATAATACTATCGGATTTACAAATATAACAGTCGTATTTTGTTTGTTTAAGCCAAATAGTGAACAGAGCTTTAGGTACACCAGTAAACGTGTTGTGCATAGGCTCAACAACTATACCTTCAACTATATCAAAATTATTCAATAACAAAGGTGGCGATGCTCTCTTAATTCCAAAAGAAAAATCATTATTTATTATCATACTTTAATTTTTGGCATCGAAAACACAACCACTTCTTTCAATGACATGCCGATGATGTGGCATTGTGAATTGTGTGGCACAATGTGCGTAAGGAATCAAGAAATTGCACAGTTAGTTGTAGTCCACGCTTTTGCTTCTCTCTGTAATTAATATTACAGCAAAATGAAGAACTTGTTTGCCGTTGTTCTTTGGGAAAATGAAGATAAGGTATTTTCCAGCGTTAAAGTATCAAAAATACTTTACGATACGTCTGTGTATATAAGTCCAGATAGTATGAAAGGTCATTCATTTGATATCAAACTCAGCAAGTCTTCTGAGGAAACGGCAGTGGGGAAATTTATTGAAATAGGTAAGCAAACGTAGCAAAATATTAAGTTGTTTAAAACAAATGCATAATATGTGTTTATATAAAATTTAAGTATTTCCAAATGAAAACTATGTATAAATTGCAAGGATCAAGAGCTAAAATGTGTCAGCTAAGTGCCGATAAAGCTGCTGAATTGTCTGAAAAATCGTTTTTGGAGCAAGAAACTATTGAAAATCAAGTTCGTCAATTACGGAAGAGGATCAAACCTGAATCTAACGAAACAGTAAGTCCAATTTTTATATTGCTTTTGTAAACTTATATTTTAGCTATTATTTAACAATTATTATAAGTTTTAATTTCTTTTCCTGTTTTGTTTGCAGGTTGTTCCAAGTAAGAAGAAGCGCGTTGTACCAAAGCAAAATAGTAAAGTTAGTTTAAAATATAATATTGTCCTTTTTATAATGTTTAAAATGGTTCTAATCTAATGTGCAATGCTAGCTGATGCATTGCAATCTTTGGACATACTTAATATCAATTATTATTCTACTGCTATAGGATCTACGAAATTCAACAGAGGTGATTTCGTTGTGAGGGACACAAGTTGTACTGAGACTGGACAAAACTGTCAACACAATTCTTCTCAAATAATAGTGTCTCAAATTGCTGATGATAACGCATTGCCAATAATTGAAAATCATATCGTTGCTGCTGGTGGTGATGACTATGCTTTGGATAAGCAGAGTAAGAGAATCGAAGAATTGGGAGCCCAATTAAAAGCTGAGAAAAGGAGAAATCGTCGCTTGTCACATACGTCTTGATTGATGTTATTATTACATGATTTTTATAACTTATAAATCAAAATTAGTAAATGTTACTTGTTTAAAGATAGGGTACGTCCAGTAATGATGGTCAAATATATGTTGCATAAATTGTATTAAGATTGCGCTTTATTTTTTTATTTCGTAATGTAGGTAAAGTTCAGGAAGAGGAAGACGCTCAAGTTGAGCCAAATGCAAATGATCTGACTATTGATATTGGAAATAATATTATGGTAAAAAAATCCATCATTGAAGATATCAAATGTGATTATCGTTACAATCCGAGCGTTTTTCTAAGAAAATTGATGACGAAGACTGGTATATTTTCATTGGAAGAGATTGCATCGTCAACAAATACAGGTCAAAAATCTCGTGATGGAACTAGAAGACCAGCTCTAGATGCAACTAAATTTGTTGCTTGCAAAAGTAAGTACAGTTAATGCATACGTGCTATAAAAATTATAATATTGTTGCATTTAAATTGTGTAAGTATATATATCTCTGTTTTGTAATTCTTCTGTAATGTACAAGTTCATAGGTTTTTTTCTGCTTATACATCTATTGCAGAATTCACTATTAAGAAATGCAAATGATAAGACCGTAAAGATGATGAACTTTCAAAAAGTATTGCAAACATCTGTACCAAAACTTTGAAGAAACAACAAGCCAACAACAGCAACTACGAATTTTAGATCGCAACTTTGTAATGTGTTTATTTTGAAATGCATACTTTATTTAATTTTTCTGTCCGATGTCAATTATTTATCTACTTACATATAATACAATGCATGTTGTGTTAATTACTACAATTTCAAGTTTTCTAGTGTTCGTTGTATGGTTTAGATCTTCTAATAACATGAAAGCGAATGCAATTTTAATAATAATATCATAATTGCAAACGGTACTTTGATATTTGGTGAGTTATTATGTTTAATAAATACATGAGATTTGTATTTTGTGTGCTCAGAAATTATCAGTTTTTGAAATGTGATTTTTTTGAACGCATAATCATTAACAAAGTGTGCATATGATGTCTCTTTTACAATAATGAAATAATATGGAAAAAATTATATTAAAGACTGTAGTTAAATCTATAGTCAAATCTGTAATCAAATTTATGGGATAGACTAGGATTTTTGAATGGGATCCTGCTCCAAAATCCCATTCTGTAGTCCTATAGTTCAAAACTATGGGAAATTATCGGACTACACACTGTGGGAGCCCCGGTCACAATTTCTGACGTTGTCGGGAGATTGCTTATTTATATTTTATTCTCGAAACAGCTACAGGGCGTCATTTTCAACGACGAAGAAAGTGAAAACAACTGTAAATGCAAACTCGAAATTTCAAATTCTATAGCATAGCATATGCAAAGCGAGGAGGCAGACAAAACGAATTACAGAAGACAGCTCTGCTTCGAAGTCATTCAGGGCCAATCAACCTTTGTTGTTCTTACGGCTCATCAAAGGGAAAATATATAAACGGCGTCGAACTGAGTAAACTAAATTCCAACTCGTATTCTTTGATTTCTATGTTTATTTTTCTACAAGCTCCAAGCGATTCAACAATTTCAGTCACCGTTTGTTCACTACACGCTGCACATGGGTTCCAATCGCCTCAAAAACGCTAAAAAATCATACATGCCGACTTTTGAATTTCGGCTATAGTTTTGATTTTTTTTCACGCATAGAACGAATCTGTAGGTTCATTATTCTCAATTTGACAATTTTATAGCCACAAAAAGTGTGACAATCGCATTTTAAACACGTCAAATTAAAATTTGTCACTGTGTGCATTTTAAATTCAAATAAGTAATGTAAATTAGGATGACAATGTGAAGCTTTATTGAATTGACCCAAATTCTGACTCTGCAATTATTAATTTGAATTAGATGATGATAATTCCGTAAGTCTTTTTAATATAAAATTGTCATTTTTTGATTTGCATTTGTATAGATTTGGGACAAGATTTTCATTGGATGTGGAGCGACTCAGCTTTTACAGTGTCGATTTGTGAATGTCAAGTTGTATCACAGTACGACCCGGATTTTACTCAAACGGCGAGAACTCTGCGTCAATTTGCATGATGATTTAGAATCTGCGGCATTTGGTCAATCCAGAAATCAAATGAAATTGTTGGGGCAATGGAGGAATTGAATCGTCATTTGGATTCCATTGATCCATCGAAATCCTTCCCCACACACCACTCACTTCCGATGTCACAGTGGGACTTTGGGTGGACCGGATATCACCCGATTACTCACGGTCATCTCATCACTCATTTGGAACTCCTGGAAATCCCTCAAGGCAAACCCAATCCCATTTTGCTCCTCATCCAATTTCTTTCCAGTCAAATCCCAAATTTGGAGCATCTCGGTCTGTTCTCCAGGCAGCAAATCCTTTCGAGTTACCAAATATAGATAAGAATTTGTATTCACAAACAAATCAACGTGAAAAACGGACGTTTCTGCCCAAACTCAAATCTTTTGAACTGAGGGGGCGCTATTCAGTGGCGGACCCAGGATTATAGGCTGGGTAGGCTGCAACCTACTAAAAAAATTGGCAACTTACACTATAGATAAAAGTGACTTTTCCCCGGCCTAACCATTTGTACACAAACTTTTGCATAAGCTGATTTTATATTGTGTCTCATGAGCGATTCTTATGTGATAAGAACTGACTTGAGTACAGTACCGAAAATCTAAAAACAAAATCCAATTAATCTTTAGAGTTTCCTTTTAAAGAGTTGAATGTAGTTTGAACTAATTCAAAATGTAGATTCAACGACTTTTCCTTTCTAGATGAAACGACACCTTAAAATGGAATCCCCTGAAACTTAACGCTTTAAATGGAAGCGAAATGTTTCACTTATCGTCAGACTGTACTTCAATTTAAACAAAATTCAAATACGACATTTGTTCTCCTTTTGATGGAACTTTATTCTAATGTAATACTTTTAGGCCAAATCTTTCACTTTAAATTGAACGAATTCATCCTGTTTTCGTTTCACGCCATTCAAAATTGTAAATATACACCATCACGCAAAGGGATGCAATTGTGCTTACTTTCTGTTTTATTGCTATTGGCCAAAATGAGGAATCAACAAAAACGGAGTCTAACTCCAACATCAGAAAAATGATGAATTGATATTGCAAGCAATTTATTTAGAATTTTATGACAACAAAAGATTAGTTTTAATTTTGCTTTCATGTCAAATGTGACATTTAATGGGGTATTTTAATTTAACAACCGTTCAATTTGTTTCATTGCTCAACGTCATTCACGATATTTTGCTGTTCCAACGCGAATTGGAACGGACCAAGGAAGGACCAGTAAACTCTGCACACTACCAGCTTCAAGACGGTGAAGAAACACAAACGGCGTTGAACTGCAGCATCAAAACGTAAAATATATTTATTTTATTATTTGAAAAATTACAAAATTCCGTGTCAGACAGCAACAAAACTGTTTTTTGTGTAAACCGAGACAAATCCGAATATAAATACAAAACAAAATGCTACGAGATTTAATTTTCTTTGAAATAGAAATAAAAACAAGAAAAATACGAAAATTCACTCTGTCCATTCATTTTAAATGGTTTTGCGTTGATCTAAATTTCCAGGTGGAACTTTCGATTTGCGATGATTCATTCGGCATTCGTCTGAGTTTGGGAATCGATTTGAAGCTCGTTTTTACAGCGATAGAATTCGACTCGTTGTTTTTGCTTCGGTTTTCTTCATGTTTCGGTAAATTGCACTGAAGCCTCAGGTCGCAATCCATTTGTCCGTTGTGAATCTTGGCGATGGATCCATCATCGGAAATTCCGATTCCCGCAAAACCGATCCACCGGTGATTCAGAAATCAAATCTCCGTCAAATCTCGTCATGACGATGCGAGTGAACAAGTCAAAGTCAAAGGGAAAATCGTGGACTCTTTTTACTGCGCTTATTTCCATTGTATAAAATTCCCCAGCATTCAATTCTTCATCAAAATATGAATATTATAACAATTAAATTGCAATTTTATTTTTTTTAAATCCCACAGCTTTTTTTTTGCCGTGAGGAACGTCATGAGAATTTTATTTTGATATTAATTTGAATTTGAAATTAGTGCCGGGATTCCCACCCCAAAAACAAAAGCGCAAGACCTCCACAGTCTTTTACACAGTCTTTTGCGGTGGGTGAGGAATTCGGATTTTGTCATGGCCAGAGACCGAATTTCCTGGAGAATCTGTTCGAGCAGTTTTTGGAGAGCCTCCGGCGAGTCGAATTCAAATTGAGTTCCCGCCGCCCACCTTCAAAATTAACATTCAAATTCAATTTTGATTTTAAAGAACAGAGAATTAATGGATTGGCAGATTTGGCAGTCTGATTTCAGATATGGAGTGACGATTATGAATTCGAAGAGGGAAAGTTCGTTGGAGGTATATTCAAATCCACCCGTGACAAAATTTCCACCCAGTCCGAAGAATTCAAATGAGGAAGTTGAACTTCCTCATTTTATGTACTCACACTTACAAATTAGGCGGCCGTGAGAGAAATTAATCAAAAGAAGTGCCGGTACGGCGTTCCGGGCCGTTCCGGCACAATCTCACCCCTGGGAAGTTCATTTCCACTTTTGTAGAAATCAGCACGGAATTTCCATCGCTACAAATAAAACCTCAAAATCCATTCAATTTTTATCGCTACCGTCAACTTGAACACTCTGAGGAAAAGTTTCAGTTTAACTGTATATAGCTGTATGAATATTTAAGTTACAGAGTTGCAAATGGGTTCACGTCAAAGAGGAGACTTTGTTTGCTTCATAAGTCCCAATCAAATCCACATGAATTTGTGTAGAAATACTAAAAAACCACAGGAAAATCACAAAAAAGTTTCCTCCACTCACTTTTAGCAAATGCTTGGATCAAATTCTGATTTTATTCTGATCTAATCAGATCGGGGTCAATTGAATCTTTTGCTACGTTGATCTGCGCGATTTCGTGTATGCGCGTAATAATTATAATAAAATAAATGACGAAAAGATGAACGTCATATTTTAAAGAATCGGAGTTAAAATGGAAAACGAGTTGTGTTGTAAATCGTGTCCCTGCTTAACGCCATTCATGATATTCTACTGCCTTAAATCCAAAAGAACACAAAACTTCAACTGTCTGGTTCGGAGAGATTCAAAACGGCAAAAGAACACAAACGGCGTTGAACTGGAAACTGGAGCATCAGCGTAAAATGAATTTTATTATGTCGTAAATTGTGTAGATAATGGGATGGAATTTTCCACCATTGGGAATATTAGCAAATATGCGGAAATTCTGTCAGCGTGGAGAAACGTTGCTTTAAATTGAATTAAATTCCTCGGTTGAAGTTGGTCATGAAGGAAAATGGAGATGAATCATTCTTGTTGTGTGAAATCAATCATTCGGGTCCAAATTTACCAAACCAACCGCGCAATTACACGGTGATTTGGGTAAGGAACTGAACAAAAGAGCTCGAGTCAGAGCTCATTTATTCTGCACTTTTTTACTTTATTTGTTTAAATTAGAGTTTATGCAAATAAATTGCGTACATTTTCCACGATGGCCCGCCAGCACAAACCAGATCATCAGAAACCCATTGTTAAAAAGCCAGAATTAAGTGGAGGTCAAAAAGCTGTCAAAAGAAAACAACAAATGGCAGAGACAGAGAAACTCAAAACTGCTAATGATGGGATTTCTGGTAAAAAAATCTAATCCATCCGAGGATTTGAACTCACTTGATGTAATTTTTCTTGATTTTGTTCTATTGTTTTCTTAATGTTTTAATGTCGTTTGAGGACGTCATCCAAAATTTTGCTACACAAAGGTGTCGACGAATTCAACATGAGTAGTTGTGACTTTTCTGCGTATATAAATACAATATTTGTAAACTCAAAAATGCAATAAACAGTTTCTTTTGGACAAATTAAAATTCATTACGTATAAAAGTGCACATTTTTAACCCTCACAGCAGTGCATATTTTAATGATATTTTACTAGTCACCATTTTTAGAAAAGGGTATTTTTGATACACACAATTTTTTGCTCCGAATGTCATTTTATCTGTATAGGCTTGCAAAAATTCCACTTTTATCTAATGGAAGTTCCAAAATTTTGCAATCTTATCTAGTGCAAAATGTGCCCATCGGCGTTTTTGAGTTTTTTGGGCTAAAAAGGGAAAAAGAAACCGGCGAGCGAAGCGAGGACAAAAGTTTTTAATGCCTTTTTTTTAGAGAATTTTGCCGTTTTTAGTTGAAATTGAGTGCCCTGGACACTGTTTTTGTACCATTTGGTTAGCTTTTTTTCAAAATTTGTAAAACTGTGGGGTAAACTCTATAGTTACCATGGGCCAGGGCAAGTCATGAGTCCAAAGGGCTAGTCACCAAAAAATGGTGACTATAGTTAACATGTTAAATATAGCACTGCCTCACAGTGCATCAAAACCATTTACAAAGTTATAAAAAAAATTGACCCCAAAAGGTCGGGATTTCAAACTTACATCCACCTTCGAAAAACTGACGGGGCGGCTCTGGCCGCAGCAGTTGAATTGGCCAACATTTCCTCGACTGACTTCATTGACTGTTGTATTTGGAACTCGACACATTTTCCGTCGTGGTGTCAACTTGAATCAAATATTCCCAAATCTCCTCACTTTGAATATAAATCAGTGGAATCTGTTCACACTATCAAACATCTCATCCTCCATTGGAATGGCTTATTCTGGAAATCTGTAGCGATGAGGAGTGCCTTTTGTCCCCTCCAACTTTGACATTGTTTTCGCTCATCGCAGGGAAAAAATATAAACGGCGTCGAACTGAGGAAATTGAATTGCAACTTGTATTGTTTGATTTCTGTGTTTATAGGATTTCACAATTTCACAGGGTGCGCATAAATCCGCCTTAAATTCCTTTTAGGCAGTCGGCCGGCTTTTTCGGTTTAAACCGGCTTTAATGGCTTTAATGGCTTAATTGGCTGAAACGGAAGGCGATTTTAAAATGGTCAAAATTCCTAAAATATTTGCTTGAGGGTTCATGCTTTACCTCAAGCGAGGAAGAAATGGACACAAAAATAGAATAAACGGGCAAAGTATTTATGACCATCAGCTGCGCAACCAAAATACACACAGCTGAAGAATATATATAGATGCAATGAGGAAGTAATACTTCCGAAGTATGTATATAACATATAGAGCTCAATCATCCAATGTAATGAATTGAAGAAAAAAAGTAAAAAAAAAATATGAAGGCAAGCAGTCATTTTCTTCCGATTCCGTATAATTTATATCTATGTGATGTAACTTATAACTTCTAACATCTACCCGCAACAAAATTCTAAATTACAAGCCAAACCACTGCGAACGGCGCGGCGTCATGCTTTATCAAAAACGTTTATCCGATGACATTTTCAAATTCTTTGTACTGTGTTACTTTTGATACTAATTCGAAAGAACATGAGAAACTACTCTGATTGACGTCGAGCTCATGCAAAATAATTTCATCTTTTCCTTCAATTTCCTGAATCATCTGCTGGCAAGAGTTGAAATTCTGAGAAGAATTAAGAGAATTGGGGGAATCTGCAGATGATGGTAGATAAATATCTGACGGCGGAATCCATCAAAATCATGTTCATGAAGGAATTTAAAATGACACAATTAAACTATGTGTGCGAGTAAAACGAATGACGAGAGAATTTAGATTGTCAAACCATTAATCATTTGTCAATACTCAATTGGCTTCCGGACACTCGACAGATTGAAGAAAGTGATGAGAACAAAACAAGAAGAAGAAATTTGATAAGCCCACAAAAATATTATAGAACTCATTATGACCAGATTTTATGTGGATAATCCAAATGATTTGATGTGGGCATTTCAGATTTCCGAAAGAGTTTTCTCAAGTGTATTTTGAGTATATATGGAATAAAATAGGCGACACACTGCCGTCAAAATCCGGACAGATCCATTCAGCCCTATAAAGTTTGAGATAAACGTGGCCGTTTCTTATGCCGAGGATGCGGGTGACCTCACTCACTCTGACTCATCTGACATGATCGATCCGATTTCCATTTCCGGTTGTTGAAAGATCCTCTTGGTGTGCGCTGGAGAAACTGAAATTGGCCATCAAAAGTCCGATCCCGCTCAAAGCCATCAATACGAAACAACAACTTAATTTGTAGTTTGGGTGTAGTTTTGTGGAAATTAAACATGAAAACTCAATTACAGTTGTTTTATCACTATCTTTCAAAGATTCTTTGGGATTCTTTCATTGTGGTTTAATTTTGTTTTTTTTGTCATTTTCCTGTATGGATTGTCTGAATGGGGTATTTAATCTTCAACTCTTTGTCGACTCCTTCAGCTTCAGCAACTCATTGTCTTTTGGCGATGAGGCAAAGAAACGACAAACAATATTTCCATTTTCCCTTGATTCACAATGTAAATTGAACTCGGAAATCGTTTACACATGAAGCCCCATTCATATACCCGCGACAGTATTCCCGAGAAGTGACCTATAGACTCCGCTTGTGGTCAACACAAATTAAACTGCTAAACGGCGTCAGAATACTGCACACAAAATCAGCGTTTCCCATACGAATCAAGAATATGGCAGCAACTATTCCAACCAAAAGTAGGTATTATAAAACGATTTTATTCGGTTTAATTGAGTTTAAAATTAAAATTTTGAAGATACAAAAATATTTTGTAAAGTCAAGTTGATATGGAGGAATTCCGGAGAGGGATTTTAAATAAACTGACAGAGCAATATCAACAATTTTAATTTGTCGAGGAGTTCGACATTTCAATTTGAATAATTAAATTCCTTTTTAATACACAAATCGAAAGACTGAAAAAATCCGATTGCGATAACAATGTGTAAGGGGCTGTCCACAAACTGACTCAGATAAGAGGGGCGAGGGGGGTCGAGATTTAGTCACGTGTCCCTATACTAATACATTAGCGTACATGCTGACAGGGGGGGGTCAAAAAATTGGCCTTTTTACCTGACTCAGTTTGTGGACAGCCCCTAACGAGATTTTATATTTCGTCATTTAAAATTACATGTTAAATTTAGACGCCATATAGTATTTTTTTTGCGTGATGTTTGCTCATTGAAGTCTTCAGTTTAAATTCGTCTTTGAATTCCTAGACCGCATTTTATATCATGAGATATTTAACAGCTTTAATTATGTACAATTATTTGATTGATTTACAATCTGAAATTGAATAAAAAAACCTTCAAAGTTCCGAATGAATTTTAATTATACTGCCTCAAATCGTATTTATTTTGGCATTTATATAAACGGAGTTTATTTTCGATTTTGACGGTTGCACAAATTCACCATTCACGATTATAATTGCTTATTCAAAACAAAACAATTTATACGGTGAATGAATAGAACGACTGGAAATCCAAAAAATAAAATTACATTTTTCCTTTTCAGTTTTGTCATCCTATCAAAAAGTACAAACGTGGAAGTTGGACGACGTGCACAGTTTTCTTTTCCTTAAGCAAGATCTCTCATCCCAAATAAATCACTCTGGTCGTCTCGAATCCACAGCTTGGAATAAATTAAATATTTGATGATCGACGGAAGTCGTTGTATAGAGGAGGATGGGGTAAAAGTGACTACGGGGTAAGAATGACCCCCGACGTTTTTTAGATTTTTAATGAAAACAAAAACTTTTTACCTCTTTCTGGCCACATAGGCTTGGAAAGCAGAAGAAATGGATTAGTTTGATTGCAGGAAAGAAAGCGTGCAGTCACGTAGATAAAATCTATTTACGTTCAATATCGAACTGCCTGAAAATGGTCGTGGGATTATCCAAACGCATTTTCCGAGTCGCTCGTATAAGTCGATTTGTAGCCGTCGTGTAAAGAGTAGCGTAATAACTTCTCATTTTTAATTGTTTTGTGTGCATTCATTGTTGCAAATATTTGAAATTGTCTGTTAAATTGCCTTTAAATTTCACAATTTCACATTTTTATCTGCGGTCTTCATGTTTTGTACTGTTGGGGTAAAAATGACCCTTTTGGTGGGGTAAAAATGACTAGCGCTTTAAAGTTAAATAACAGTTAAACTACTGAATATAATGTATTGACGTCCACATGTTTTTCGAAGCTCGGACCAGGTTACATCAGATTTGGATGGTAGTTTCAAGAATAAAGGACAAATTGATAGTGTTTGACTGACTTGACAAATACTTGCAAGAGTGGCACTTGAAAACAGTGATTCGCCTGTGTGTTCACCCAAACACTCTTTCAAATATCAAATTTTTCGGTTCAATAATTTTTTTGGCCAACTAAGACTTTTATTTGCTTTTCATTGCACCAAATAAGCTTGCAAAAAATCATGGAACACTCGAACCAAATGAAACACTTTTTCACGAAGGTAGTCATTTTTACCCCAAGCCTTCTTTTTTAGACCCTTTTTAAAAGTTAAATATCTACTAGAATAAATTAAAAATTGAATTCAAAGTAAATGAGGCGTCGAGAGACAATGAGTCAAAATTTCATTTGACGCATTCACAATCCCAATCCGTTCATTAGAATTTGCGTAAATGCGAAAAAACTTTGGTAGTCATTTTTACCCCACACTCCTCTAGACTTTTGCTCCTCATTCCTTCACGTTCTGGGGTGAATTTAATGAATGTCCTATAATCGAATATTATCGAATCAACTTAACTGCGGAATCTCATCTTTTGCCAACTACTCTGTATGCATAATTTGCATTGCTTGGAGGTTACCTTTTGCGCAATCCCATTTGCATCGACTATAAAACTCCACGACATTTAAATACTGTCAGAGCCCTTGGGAAACTCTAACGCCGTTTAAACATTTTGAAACGCGTGACTGCGCACTAACCACAAGTTACACTGGGAGCCATCTCTTTGCCATTAAAATCACTTTTGAATGTGTTAAAAATAAAACATCCAAATGCTGTAAGATTCTTCTGTTGCCTAAAAAGACTTAACGCTATATGAAAATGTCATGTTCAGTGGCCAGGTTCGTGCTTTCTCAAACAAGTAAAACTAAATGACTTTGAAAATGCAAAACGTCGTCAAACATCGATATTGTGAATCTACAAAGAAAATCCACGAATCACAATTTGTCAAATACCGATAGATTTCAAGATAAAAATATCCACAATTTGTTAAACAAAACTTGCTTGTTTGTTTGTACACACATTCAATTTTATTTCCATTTGTAAACTTAATTGCTTTAACTTTGCTGTACAAAAATACAGATGGGGACGAAACACAAAGTTGTCTTTTCATATGAATACAATTCATGATTCATACTTCCAGAGAAAGTCTTTTTAAGGGGTCGATTAAATCATGTGGAATACAGGGTGAAAATTCGGCTCCAGCAACTGCTCACTCTGAAAAACAGCAACAAAAGACAAAAAAGGAATGAAAAATCGGGTTCAAAATTTGAAAAAAAACAGTTCCCCCAAAAATCTATGACGTGTTAAATGGTGAGATTTTTGGGTGTTTACATGATCATCCGCATAAGGACTGAGAAATAAATCCAGAGTGGGAATTTTGAAGGGTAAAAGTTGATGGGAGCTCCGAATGACGGCCATCCTTGTGATTTTCTGTTCTTCCCAGTGAATCCGCTTCATCTCCGGCCACAATTCAAATATTTTCTGAGGGATGAGAAAGGCATCAAAGGACCGGAGTTCTCTCAATTTGAGGAACAAATACCGAAGTTTTGTCCAGTCCGCATCACGAATTGGAAATCCTGTGGGAAGTTGCAGTGTTTGAACGGAAAAGACGGCCTCGCTGCCCGACTTGAAAGTTAAGAAATCCCTTGATCTGGGATTTCGAGTCCACTTTGGGTAGTCAAGCTTGATATGAAGGGACTTTAAACAAGGGTACAGTTTTTGGATGACTTCCGGGCGTCTGAATATTACCTGATTGTTCTCGAGCAAATGGAAAGTCAAGTGCTGAAGATTGGGGAGGGGGATTGGGGGGAGGGTTCCCAAGTGTCCCCAGTTGAGGATCCTTAATGTCCTTTGAATCCCCTTCAAAATCCCTTCAAGTCCCACCCAATTATTCTCCTGCAATCCCTTCGTCATCCTCACATTCAATGAGTAAGGACAAAATCTGCAGTTTCTTCAATTGCCTTCGCTCCAATGCAATTCCATTGCGGTGACGACCAATCACAAGTAAGGAATCCTTCATCAAGTCCCCTTTCTCCCGCCAAAACTCCTCGTCTCCGAGTTCAATGGGGAAATTCCCGATGGCTTTCAGATTCGGTGCTCTTTTCACGAGCTCCGAGCAGACGCTTCCAACCCGACTCAAAGGATTCACACGGCCCTTGCCAAAAACAAGGACTTCCAGGGCGGCCAAATTCAAAGGGCTCAAATCCACATTCACGTTGTCGCGCGATCGTGACCATTCGCGTTCGCGTTCCGAGTAATTTCCCTCTCGATACTGTCTAATCGTCTTTTGTGGGATGAAGGACAGCGAGAGTTTTTTGATGTTGGGGCACTGAGCGAGGAAAAGGTATATCAAAGTCTCGTCGGTGGGGAGGACTTGATGCAGAACGAGCGTCCTCAAGCGCTCCCCGTGATTGTAGAAAAACTCACGAGCCCCGCCAAACTTCAAATCCCCACCAGAGAACGTGAAATGACGACAAGGGAAATTTACAGCTCGGCCAAGGATCTGTGCAAAATCTGGGAGATTCAGCTTCTTCATTGATCTTGATTGATTTGAACTCATCCGCGGTACGAATTTGTAGACATCATTTTTAGAGTCAAATTTGAATTGCATTTGGAAGACATTTGAAAGCTCCGCCGTGGCCAAGTCCTTCCACATTTGATTGGAAAGTCGAAGAGCCTTCAACGTGGACTCGGAGGAAAAGGACAGGATTTTACTTTGAATCTGTTGGAAAATATACAGAATTAAATATATTTCCATGCGTGAATTAAATTAATAATTGATACTGTCGTCTATGTAAATTAGAATCGAGAGGTTAAATAAATAAAGTATAGATTCAAATGAATTGTCTTACCAAATGGATTTGGAGAGCTTTTTCTAATGGACTCAGTTTAATGGATAATTGAACGAATTGAAGGGCCAATTCTAGATTTTCCTCCTCCATTTTTATTCGTTTCCTTTCTCTTTCCATTATTTTCTCTTCAATGCAAATGGCACTAGGGAATTCGGAAATTTAGGAGGAATAAATGTTGATAAAAGCCACGGATTAATGGCGGCAGGAGAGAAATCCTCTTTGGAATATTTAATTGGGAAGATGGCAGCGTTTTGAATTGTGCTCAGACAAAATAAGTGACGATTCAATGAGGAAAAGACTCAAAACAAACGAAGAGTGACTTGGACCGGCTGACGTTCGACTAATAATGACTCCAACTCAAGAAATATTTTGTGTGCCTTTTTAATTTGGTAAAGTCTTCTGAGCTGACTATTTTGAAACCTCAAGGACAAAGTCAAGGGCAGAGCTCAAGGGATTAAATTGATGCCTTTTAATACATTTCACTTGAATCCCTTTGTCATTAGAGTTTTTCCTACTCACCTTTCAGCGTAGAGCTCTAAAGGATTAAAGGCTTAGCAGAAGACATTGAAAAGGATGAAGATGGATGAATAAGTATGGATTCTCGGGATTCTGGGTGACGGGCAAAAGGACGAAAACGCAGTGAATCTACAGATATATTATAGAAAGTTCAAAATTTATGTGAGTATTTAATCTCCTCGTTCTCTGAACTAATTTAAAATGTTAATTCCTCATTCTTTTATCCTTGGCTGCTGGAAGCTTTGTAAATTGTCTCCGTTTCCCTGGAATTAGGAATTTGCTGTAATTCGTTGAACTATAAGGAAGAATTTTGTCATAATTTTCTGATGCAAGTATGTTTCTGCCAATGATGTCCGTTTCATCTCCATTTCGTAATCAACTCTCTCGATAACACCAATGACAAACCAGCCTTATAATAAACTCTCCACGAGGGTCAAGCAAAAAAGCAGGAAAAGCAATGAACAGCGTTCAAATCACACAATTTATTTGTGCCAGTTAACCTCAGAACTCATTTGATTTTAATTCAATTGCCAATTGGTTTTGAGCAATTAGAAGGCACAGACGATGAATGAAGAAAATGTCATGGACTCGTCGCAGAAGGGAAAAAAGGAATTGAAGATGAGAACAATGGAAATTTCAACGATTCATAAGGTGAAGAAAGTGACATGAGGAAATGTAAAAGCAAAGGCGATGAAGATCAAAGATGAATGAACAAACGAATAACAGAACAAGAGAATAACCAATGCATTTAATTTCAGAGATTCTAAAATCATTTTCCCTAGATATTTTTATTTTTTGCATTCATTTCACCATTCTTTAACGGATTAATTTGTTGTGCATTTCCATTCAGTTTTCAACACGTCTCTCCACAATTTTGTCTGGCGTTGAAATTGTTTTACTTTTATGCAAATATTTTAGCTATGCATAGAGAAAAAATTCAATTTTGCCAATAACTGGCAACTTTTTATACCAAAACTTGCATTAGATGAAACGGAATTTGACAACAGCATACCGATAGTAAAACGTTTGCACCTTCAGCCTTGTTCCACAATTGTTCATTTTAGGGTCGCGTGGGGAAAGTGTGGTCAACTCCCTTTAAGCCTATTACCAGGAATTTTGGTACCAATTTTGATACCAATCTACCAATAATAAATGACAGAATGAAAACGTTCAGAAAAAATATCACGAATAACAATTTGGACTTTGCAGACAAATTATGGAGTGTGCGGAATTTCCTGGATCTCAATCCAATTGGAAATTCAACATTCAGCAGGGCAGATTTGCAAAATAGGAGACTTTGTAATTTGCTTGGTCAAAGTCGGGGGCGGGGGGAAGAAAAACGATGGAACGATCTGAAATTGGAATATTTGGAGCAAGCTTGTGAAGAATTGTGAGGAATTTCCGTTTTCTGTTCCAGCGGCGAAAAATATTCCGTAAATGACTCGAAAACTCCTGCACACAGTTTCAGTATTTCAGTTCTATGTATTTAGTAGGTAAAATGTTTTCAAAGAGAAATTTAGAGATGCGAATTGAGATTAAGAAATTAAGAAGAAGAAACAACAAGTTGAGAATTGAAGCAATTGCACAGTCCGTGAAAAATGTGGAAACCGAGCAGACTTTTACACTCTGATTGTTTACACAATTTTCTAGATGTTCTCAAAAGCTCTATTGAATTCAATTTAAATGCTTTTGTTTATCGTTCTGCATTTTTTGTCCATGAACTGACGACAAATGTGGGTACATTCATTGTCAGAAATAGTACCTACTATGCTATCTCAAATTTTATTCCGAGTTTTGTTTGCACACAGGGCAAAATTAAAAGCAGTAAGCGCAGCGAAGGCCGAGCGATGAAACAAAAACAAATTTAATCGAAGCTTGAATGGAATTTTTAATGTACAATTTGCTTATGAATTAAAATATCTACCAAGAACGTGAATTACATCTGTTGACACGATTGTAATAGCGACATTTAAAAACTTGAAAACCACAAACTTGGCAATCGATGAGATGAACTCCCGTTTTAGAGTGCTCGTCCAAGCTCGAATTTCTGTCTGGACGGCGTTAAAACACTTAAAAATATTGAAATCAATTGTCAACTCCGACAGAATTTTAGTTTCATTTTTCATTAGACTGTTCTCAAAAACCATTATCCAAGTTTTAAATGTCCTGAAACCTGATACATCAATGGTGCAGACTCATGTCAAATTTAAATTTGAGAGCGAAGCGCCGAGTTTTCAACTCGATTTTGCAAAACTTTTGACAAAAAAGCAGTTTTTTGTGGGGATCGGACGCCGCTTGGTTTATTTCCCAGTACTTTTAACGTTCACTTAATTATAGGTCACAAAACAGAACCCTAGTAAATGAATTGAGGTTTTCCACATTTCAAGCATGTATCTGTTCTCTGGAATGATTTTATGTATCTGCCGACTGTGAGCAAAACAAATTGCCAAACAGCAGCAATTAAATTTGTACGGCAGTAAATGACAAATTTTTTCCATTTCATCGTCTCCGTTTCAGAATTTTTGACTGTTTCCTTTATTCAAATCCTGCAGCTCATTTATTGAATTTCATTCAGTTATTTTGCATTTAACCGACTTTTTCGTCCAGTTTTTGAATCGTAATTAAAATGTTCGGAATTTCAATTTAGCGCCCTTTGTTGTTAATTAGGA
>JAIUND010003012.1:0-18308 GCA_034699125.1 Gisinianus flammeolus | reverse complement strand
AAGGAGAACTCATACGCTACGCGTCTTGGCTCAGAAAAAGAAAAGTAAAGTGGACTGTGGATGGAGAGTATATATATTTACCTGATTTTATTTATTGTGTGTATTGTTACATATTTTAATTTATTTTATATGAGCATGGACATCATGTTTTAGTAAGGATTTAGTGAATTGCACTATAGTTATCTAAATAAGTTCATGTTTAGTTTTACTTTTCAAGCATGAGATTTATGTAATTAAAAAGTCAAACATGATGTTAAAATAAATATTCTCTCATTAAGCTAGACTTTACGATTTACAATGAACTCGATATAGAACACGTACAATGATGAAGTATGTAATATACTTAGTTAATATACTTATACATGCACGCGATAAAAAGGATTGAATCTTGCATTTTCTAAAACATATGTAAGGGAAGTGTGTAGATATAGAGTATTATGGTTAAAAATGCGTTACACATATTGATTTTATAATTTTCTTGTGGTAAGTATTCTAAGTTATAGAATTTCTAACATTTCATAATATTTGAACTTAAAAATTTGTGCACATACTGTAATACACAGTGTGTATTATTTGAATTGTATGTGATTTAAATTTTTGTATTACTATATGTACATATAAAAATCTAATATTTAAGACTTCTATTGCAATAACGTGTAAAAAAACAGCTATTGCTGTAGGCTGTAGGTATTATGATAAATTTTGTACATTTACTAGAATGTTTCATTTCTGCACATGTATATAAAACATAACGTGTACATCAATTAAATGGAAGATTAGACTATTTTAAAAGTAATAATGTTATTAGTATTATTATAAAACCATAATATTGCTTAACAGTTCAATTTTATTCAACAAACTGAACTCTGAAGCTTTTACATACCTCGATCAAATATCATTTTTGTTCTTTAATTATTTTCTTTGTTCGCAAGCGTATGCTCAACGAAATCCCAACGCATGTGTTAAATATCGATACTAAATTGATATATGCAAACAATCGTATAGGTGAGCCAGTTCTAAAGTGAGTTTTAAAGTCGAGAAGCAAGCACAGTCAGTCTAAATTTGGGGTGCCCGAAATTCTCAGTTTTTATTAAAGACTGATTGCTTCTCGACTTTAGAACTGGCTCACCTATATACGATAGTTTGGATATACCTAAACGTGTGAATGTATAAAACGAACGATAGAAATTCGAAGAAACCATTTACATAGTAATAGCATTTCTTGTGTGATTGTAACTGAAAACCGATTGGCACAATTACAAGTAACAGGTATGTAAGTCAAACGAAAGGTTGTAACCCCGTCCGCGCGGTATGAAAAAATTGTATACACAAATACACACGTATTAAATATGTAATTATAGAATTATTGGTAGATCAAAAGTTTCTGTCCGCAATCGAACCAAATAAAATACGCCGAATTATAACATTGTCCCTTATTTATTTATTTATTCATCCCTTCCTCTACAAATACTTTGTTCAAATACTTTGTACGAATACAATCCTATAATTCTGTTTATATAGCCGATGCTCCAAGAAACCAAAAAAAACAGTGGTGAGAGAGTTGAAAATTAGTAATCATTTATATAGTCTCGATGATTCTAGGACGTTCTGACTATGACGTCTGACGAGTACATTTCTGACGAATATATTTCTGACGAGAGTCCATATTTCTGATGAATATATATTTCTGAGAATATTTCTGACTATTGTACACTTCTGACGAGAATATTTCAGACGAGTTTTAAAATTTCGAGTAGAGATTTTTTAATTTTATTTATTTATTTAAGACCAACATTTTTTTAAACAAAATCAAATATAAAGCGCATCATAAAAAGTATTACAAATAATCAAAACAGACCATCATTATTTTAAAAATAATCAAATATTTACACATAAAAGGTATTGTAAATCCCTTCCTATTCGTCCCTTCCTATTTCTCTGAATTGATGACGCAGATAACGCATTACAATTTCCTAATATTAGGCCTGTAAATTCACCATTAAGAAAAGTTAATTCCTTTCTCCTCCTACTTTGTCTTGGTACATTCAGTTTAGGGATGAGCATTTTCCGGGACTGTCTCGTACCGTACCGGGATCCGGGACGACGGAGCAATACCAGAATCCGGTACGGTACGGGTATGAGCGAGTCCGGGTTGGAACCGGATTCAAAATTTAGTCCCGTGCTCATTCTTGATTCAGTTGATGGTGCTAATCCAGAATTCAAAGGAACCTTTCTTTATTTCTCTTTGGTTCGCTATCACTATAAAAGGCAATTTCAAAAGCTGGGAGTAGTAAAAATAATTTTACGCAGAAAAAATGATTTACATCAGGAACACTCAGTGCCATGTACACTGAATGCATTGTAGTGTCGAATCAAACATAATGCCGTGGAAAGAAGGGGTAAAAAATCCAACAGTGTGAGTGCATTTGTTTCAAATCACATATTTTGGGTCCGTACGAATGACAATCCAGAATTGTACAAATGCACTCACACTGTTCAATTTTTTACCCCTTCATTCCACTGCATTATGTTTCAAATGAATGGTCTGACTTTGCATGTTAAAGTGCAAGAAGTTGGTACATTTTTAAGGGGCAAGGATCCAAAATAAGGAGTGACGTTCGCGGAGGGACTTTTATGACACCGAAATTAGCCTATAATCTCCTTAATACTTGATCACAGAAAAGGCGAAACGATTAGACAGTATTACATACACTCATCATACCATCAACGATATCCTAATGAACTGTCGTCACAGTGACCTCGTCAGAAAGAACCGTCGTCACAACGGCCTATCGTCAGAAAGAACCGTCGTCAGAAAGGACTGTCGTCAGAAAGTCCTAGTCAGAACTGAATCGTCAGAAAGTCTGAGTCGGCAGAATGTCCGAATACCTTTTTGAATTCAAAAATGGATTTTTACATGTAATAAAATGCGGGGATGATTTGTGGCGGAGAGGAAAAGAGTATTATTATAGAATATCCCAACTCCAAACCTTGCGTTGGCTGGCTCCCTCACATTCACATTGACATTCACAAGCAAAAACTAAAAACACACAGAATTTTTTCAACCTTGGACAAAAGCGTTAATACGTACATGTATATAGTAAATGGTGGTTTTTCTTTGTCAGTAAGAATGTTACTGCTTCTATAAGGAAAAGACTCGGACCGTTGTTCGAGACACTCCAATCCCACAGCAAATTACAATTCTTGTCAAATAAAAAGCCAATACAACGAGTATCCAAATGGTTTACGGTTTATACTTTTGCTAACCATTTGAAATTTTCAAGCTCGGGTATATAAGTTAATTTACAGACTTTTGACTTTGTTTACCTACAATTCAAATGAGTGAAAAGTCTGAAAAGGTCTTTCTTTGGAGAGTGAATGTGAATTTTCATTGTTTTCCTGGTGGGGTTTTATAAACAGAATCTTAGTCGAATGCTTTGAAATATATTTTGACGGCGGAGTAAAGCTCGGGAATATTCATATGTTTATATAGACTCCAGCCCTATTATATACTTATACACTTTTGTTCATAAATCTCAAGCCCTTCACAACACTATAGATATAAGTATATATAAAACAAACACTATTTCTCTGTAAAATATCTCACTTTTCCCATTCACAAAATCCATATTCAATGAATTGCGAGTCGAATTTGATGGATAATCATGATGTTATATATGAAGATGAAATCAAGTGTTTAATTATAACATTCCAGTTTGTGCTATATATTCAGATTCGTTGGGAGCTCCCACATATAATTCCCACAATTGTTTATACCTTCACAGAATTTTCGTAAAAAAATGTCAAGTATAAAAAGTATTTATTTTACTCCACGTTAGGTAATTTAAATCCTGACGTATACAATACAGCCAAAATATACAACACGAATAAATTCCAGCAATTATATTTCATGAGAAACAAATTACCTATATACGGACAGTGTTGGCCGTCGGCCTTTCCACTCCACCACCACTACTCAGATTAATTATTTCCCCACGATATACCACCACTTTTTTCACTACTGAAATAAGAATTTTTACACTGCCACTATATACCTTTTTCCAAATTTTTCACAACCACTACTTTTTCCACTATACTCGCAATTTCCCCAAATACTCGAAACAAATTTCTGAAGTTTGGTCCATTCGTGTCGCCATGTTACTCGGGTCGCCATAAGGTCGACATTCAAAATTTGGGTCAATTTAGACCAAAATATCAAAATTTTGGTTAATTTAGGTCAATATTCAAAATTTGGGCCAATTTCGATCAAAATGTCAAAATTCGGGTGCATATAACGACCAAAATAAATAATTTATTAAAAGTTGGGTCAATTTGGGCATATTTGTTTTAGTTTTGGGCGCATTTAAAATCTAAATTGGGAGTAACCGTATATTTTAAAAATTTGGCCCAACATTAGAAATTTTGGCCGAATACTTGAAGTTTAGGACCAAAATTGAGCAAAAATATTCGGCTCTTATATTTAAAATCGGGATTTTGTTTCAAATTTTGGTCGTGGTTGTGGTTTTACTATACTACAAGCCAAAATCTCCACTACTTACCACTATATACCACTATGCTTTCAGGTAGTCTTCCCATCACTCCACTACCACTGTACTTTTGTGCACTTAATTGCACCACCCAACGACCACTACTTTTTCCACTATATACTCAGAATTTCCAACCACTCCACCACTATTTTCCACTGCCACTACAAAAAGTATATAGGGGAGTGTGGCCAACACTGTTTTGTTTACTGAATAATTCTGACTGATTGTGAGTTAATGTTGAAGCCAAAATGTATATGCATTTCCTTTCGCAGCGAGAAATCCTTGACGCTGCCCAACATTCACAAATCCACTTTGCCCGATCGGCTATAAAATCCAAAGCTTTTGACTTTATCATTTATTCCATTTTTGGCTAAGATTTCTTCTCCCACCTATTTCTGATTGACATTTCCATTCATGTCGTTATCATTTCATTTGGCAAATTAAGAAACAGCGGGATTTAATTGACGTAATACAACTCTTAGTACAATTTCATGACGAATTCATGACGAGTCAAAGCTATAAATTATATACAGCTCTCATCCTATACTTTGACAGCACAGGTACTACACAATTCTTTCATTTCATTTCATTGTAGATAATATTAATAATATCATATTATTATTATTATCATTATTATCAAAAGTCATCACACGATTAATTTTACCCAGTGTCGATTTATTTGTGGGTTTCAGCCGTTTCAGGTCAAAGCATTGAGACGTTTGACAATTGACATTGGCCAAAAAAGGAATCTCCATAATTCTCCTCACAATAATAAAATATCCCCATGTATTAAGTTTTTTGAGTTTGATCTGGCAATTCAATTCATGCTGGGAATTTCCTCATTCGGGCGGAGGTATATATAAAAAAACATTGGACAAAAATATAGATATAAGTACGTGTGTGAAAACAAATGTCAAAGCACATGATCTATTAGTAGGCCATAATTAGTAATTACTAATTAATTGCACACAGGATGCTGCGTTTTTTTTTTGGTTTTTGTTCACAGGTATATAGTGAAAAAATAGTCACATTTCATTGCGCGTTGTATAAAATACAAATTAAAGAAGGAGATATTAAATATCTAAATGGTGGACGTGGATGACGACAGCCGAGGAGAAATGACGACGACGACGATGACACTCGTTTTAAAACTTGATCAAGATGAAACGGAAGTGGAATTGGAAGTGGAATTGGAGTTGTCATCAGCTGAAAAGATCCCAACAGAGGTCACAAAACATCCTCATCTTAATTTATAATACATTTTATTACTACAAACAACTTTTATTTAAATTGAGCATGGATTTTAGATTTGTAAACTTGGTGGCCATATTCAATATTCAATATAATAATATACCACAGGAAATTTGATACAATTTAGAGAGAGAGAGAGAGGTGAGAAAATTGGAGATTATACCAAAAGTTCCTGCCAACTCTCCCTATTTAAAAGTGTTATCTTTTTTCCTCCGCCTCCAAGTTACATGTCTAACGAAAAAATGTCCATATACAAATGACATTAGAATACGTTAGAAATTGCATGTAAATTGGAAATGAATATCAAGTTCACTTTCTTTAACATGTTTTGATTATTATATTTTTTATTTTTTGTACCCTACAGATTTGGAATAAAATAATTACGGGATTTGACACGGCTCAACTTTTAAAATGCCGATTCGTGAGCCCAATTCTGAAGGCCGTGGCGACGGACATTCTGCTCAAGAGAAAGGATCTCAGCCTTCATTTTTACTTGTCCTCTGACTTTGTTTGGGTCAAAGGTCGCCATCTCACAACAACAACCACAACAATCGAGACTGACATAGAAGAGATGAGGAGGAAGAAGAAGGAGGAGGAGGAGTCGGCGGGAACTACTCTGGAGGATTTGAATGCTCTTCTCGGGTCGATGATACCCGGGAGTTCCTTCCCCGTCACTCGATTCGCTTTCCACGGTCACAATGTCCTTCAGGCTCCGCCCACCCGCACCTTTTTCTCCCTTCACGGGAAAGAAATCAAACATCTCGAGCTGGATCTCACCTCCACCATCATCATCATGGAAAACCCCAGTACAATCGACCAGCCCGAGGAAATGGAAATCCCTATAGAAAACGGAATTTTACTTGGGAAAATCCTTCAGACTGCAACGCCCAACGTGGAATTCCTCGGACTCAATTTACCCGACTCGTGGAAGAAAAACCCGCCTCAAATCTTCCCCAATGATCAAATTGAAATTCCCATAGGAGAATCCGACATCCAGTCTGAAATTGAAAATGAAAATGAATCACACCATCAAATTAAATGTAAGCCCTTGTCGTCATTAAAGAAACTCAAAATGGACCTTGGTGATTTTTTTCCGGGTATTAATAAAGTTCTTGAGGAGATTTTAAATGTGGCTGGAGATGCTTTGGAGGCCTTTGAATCCTACAATAAAACAGAGAATCCGCTCCGAGCCATTCACATCCGCTACCTCCGGACTTTCCTGGACACGGAGAAAATCCGGACGATCCTAAAAGTCTCCTTCCGCCCCGTCGCCCATAATATAGAACTATTGGAATTCTTCTGTACGGCTCCGGGTCATCGATTGACCTCACTCATCGTGGACATGCGTTACCTCCGGGATGCCCTTCTCTTTTCCCGCATCTCAACAGCCCTTCAATCCCTTCTCCAGTCCAGTTCCGCCTCCCTCCAGGAATTAATTATTGCGGGTTCGATTGCGGGTCTCTCAGAATTCCAGTTTGAATTCCCGCAACTCCCCGCCTTGAGCTCCCTCACCGTCGCCCGCATCACCAAGAGTGAACCGATTTTCCCCATTGGATTTCAATTTGCTCAAGTCTCACCGTCCCTTCACACTTTCGTGCTGGATATGGAATTTTGTCGGACGAACGAGCCTTGGGCCATTTTCTTCCCGGATTTCCATCCGATGGGCAGCGTGAGGAATTTAATCATCCGCTGTGATCATTTGTCTTCCCCGTTGCATTGGGTTCAGAAACTGGTCATGGTTTTCCCCGCGGTTCGTCGGCTGGAGCTCCACAATTTACATCATTTACATATTGGGGCGCCGCTTCTCTGGACCGTTTTCACTTCCCTGACCGAGCTCAAGCTCAATATTGCCATTAATAAGGGCGTCTCTTCCGCTGCTCAGGACGCCTTTTTCACGGGCATCAGCGAGGATGTTTGCCGGGAGGTGAGGAAACGGGCAGAGGAAAATAATTATCTACGGCGACGCATCTTAGAGCGCTCCGACGCTTCCCTTCTCAATCTAAAAGGTTCTTTATTCATAAATCTAAATATTTAATATTTATACTATAATTCTAATTTCCCTTATTTAACCGGCCATTTAATTCAAATTCAAATTCAATTGTAGTTTTGACATGTTTTGTCTGTGGTAATTAAATTCTGTTCTTCGTTTGAATAGATTTGAAGGAGCTGGAAATTGAATTTCGTGGGGAATGCCACAAGAATTTTGACTCATTCCCGACGCTCCTTTCGCACAAAGTAACGGGGAAATTTGCCTTTGAGCTGATGAGCCCAAATACAAATATTCGAATCTCAATCGCTCAACTCAAATCCAATGATAAATCAAGTGAGTTGTTCATCTTTTCTTTTCACTTGCGTAAATTATATGTAATTATTATTTTGTACGTCATTGTTGTTGTGTTTATTCTTACAATTGTATATGATTTCTGTATTTTAATTGTAGGCATTGTATCCGCGTTGGCTCCCTTGGCCCAATTTGCCACCCTCCAAATTGAAGAATGACAACCAACAACCAATAACCAAGTGACAAAAGTTCTGAGGACGCGCGAATAATATACATTGCTCATGTTTCCTCACTCATCGCACGTACGTCCATCGTCCATCGTCCATTGTCATCGTACCTCTACTTATATTTTCAAGTCTGATGCTTTATAATTATAATGCCAAAAAATTGATCACATTTATACATTTACAACTAAAATTTCACGTGTTTGTTATGTGTCATTCGAAAGTCGTTCGTTGGTTCGTTCGTTCATGTTTCATGTCCATTTGGAAATGGGCAGGTTTTCTTGTTTTTGTTTGTCCCAGACGCGTTCCATTTCCTTTGCCCATATTTTGACTCATTCTGACTCATCTTCTTCTTCCTCATTCCTTTCACAATCCCATTTGTATCGACGAATGTATATAACTTTTACTTTCCTTTTCCTTATTCCACAGCAGTCCAAAAGGAGTAAGACACGCGTCGCCTTCTTCGGTTGGACCCCAAAAAAATAATGTACACTTGATTTGGGTAATTTGTATATAGATTTGTATGCAAGGAAATAAAAAAGTGTGGGATTTAAATTATGAGTACAATGAATTTATATAGAAATCCAGTTTTCCTTTTCTATATATATATGAATTCTGTACAGATTGACCGACAGCGACAGCAGTTCAAATGGGGCTTAATTTAATTGTTAATTTTTGCAATTAACAATCATTATTATTTTTATGATTATGACTATCTATCTATTAGTATTGGCACCAACAAATGAAATATAATGGATGATCGCATCAATCATGAATTGAATTTGTATTCGTAAATATACCTACATGTATATTAGGGAAATGCCATCTTCTACAAAATGTATAGAACATGAGAACATTGAGGAAGGATCCATCAACGCGTTTATTCAAGATTTTTGGGAATCTGGGTACAGAAGATTTGTGTGGGAGTTGCGAGGAGAATGGAGAATGAATGCGGAATGGAATGGGGAAATGATACAAATTTATTTTAATATCTAATATACTATATTGTCATATAGTAATTGTTAGATTCGGATTCGGACGGGATTTTGGTGTGTTCGTACGACCGACCGATCCTCGGTTATGAATGGAAATGGGAAGAAAGAAAGAAAAAGAAAGAAAGAAAGCGAGTGTAGCTGCACATCCGAGTCAAGGCCGAACGAATCGTATCCGACTTTGTTGGGGGGGGGGGGAGGAGAAGAAAAAGGCGGAGGCGGAGGCGGAGGAGAGAGAGGAGATGGCGATGGAACGGGAAAATTCATTCATTCACATTCATCGTTGAGGTAAATTCAACTCACACGAGCGAGCGAGCGAGCGAGTGAGTGAGCGGGACTATTGATTTCCCCAATTCCTTTCACCCAACGAAAATATCGACGACGACGACAGTGTATACAGAATATAGACCCAACGAGAGAGAGGGAGAGGGAGAGAAAGAGAGTCGCACACACACAGACAGACTCACCGTGTCAGCAAGAGTGTGGAGTGGAGTGAAAGGGATCTCGCTCATCCAACCGTCTTCTCTATCTTCCTTTCTCCTCTTCTCTCGCTCTCTCTCTCTCTCTCTTTCTATATATATTTATGTACGCCGTGGTCTCTGCTCCTGCTCCTTCTGCTGCTGCTGCTGCTGTAAGGTGATGGTGGTGTGATGGAGAAAGCACATGAGGGATTCCTAGAAACTCGGCGCTCTTAAATCCATCCTCATCCTCATCCTCACACACTCGCCGTCACAGTCACAGTCACAGTCAAAATCCCAATCAGACGGACAAACACAGTGTGATTCACTCTCTTCTCTTCTCTCTTCACTTCACTTCACCTTTTATTTGCTCCCTTTTCACTCTCACTTTTTTGTCCACACTCATTCGCAGCATAATATAATATACATAATATAATATAATATTGCGTCTCTCTCCTCGCTCTCTCACTCGAATCATCGCATTTTGTCTTCCTCCACATCTCATCTCATCTTTCTCTCCATTTCTCGCCTCATTTCCTCATTTCTTCATTTCTTCGTTGGAGTTGGTGTTATGGAGTTGGAGCCGTGAGAGTCAGTATTAATAGCAGCTATATATAAATATAAATATGGAGAGAGTGAGCCGGAAAATGTTGTTAATTCTACCCACCGTAAAAACTTAAAAAAACTGGAGAATCATATAAGAAAAGACACAATATATAAATCCTACTCATATTTTGTATTTATTAAATCCACATATTTCGATTCCAACGAGGATTTTCCCTAACAATAATATATAATTATATTGTGATTGGTTTTGGTTTTGGTTTGACGGACGGACGGACGGACGACGTGCCGTGTCGTGTTGGCCGTGCTCATAACATCCGCACTCAATAAAATAAAAATAAAAGTGATTCTGCTCAAACAAACGTATTCATAATAATAATTAAACGTGCGATCGGTCGGTGAAGGAATAATAATAATAATTAAATTAAGGATCGACGAGATCCAGATTCAGATTGCAAGATTGATGCGATGGGGATGAGCGATTATCTTTGTTGTTTCTTCTCCACCAATACCGGCACCATCCTCATCGGCATCTTTCAAATCGTACGCACTTTCATTCATTTTTTTGCATATATTACATAATAATATATATATATTCCACATAGGTTTAACTTTGGCCCGTCATAATAGTATTTATACATGTAAATCTATTGTTGTGTGCATGATTTTGATGTTTGTTTTGATTGATTTGGATTTGAATTGGGTGAAGTTTGATGGATTGTGGGGGATTTGGTTGAATGCGACGACGGTGACGGCCACCCTCGGCCCCCCTGACGAATATGAAGGACTCCTCAAAGAGGCCAAGAATCAACCCCTTTTGTATCTCTATGTGGACCCAGAGGCGGATGGTCAGTCAGTCAGCCAATTACATTCATTCAATTATATATTCATATTGATGTATACATATATCGTCTGTTCAGTTCACAAACGAACTATAACGATTTTCCTTAATTTGCGGAAATGCGACGACTGCGTCCGTCTTTGTGGGTAAAATCCTGAAAAAATTGAGGGTGACAGAAAAGTTCATGGCCGACAATAATGTATCAAGACCCACAGCTCCATCTCCAGCCGTTTGACCTTTGCAGCAGGTCAACGAAATTAAGGAAAATAATTATAGTTCCTTTGTAAACTTAAGAGACGATATACTCCAATTTAATTAATTTCATGTATACCCATAAGTATATTTATCCAATTGTTTGTTTGTTTGCTGTGGATGTGTTTTCTATATTATAAATAATGTAGTGACGGTGGCCCGATTTAATGGGATAATTGGGCTGACGATGCACGGGATATATTTCCTGACCGGGATCCTGTTGAATGTGGGCGTGCGGAAGTCCTCGGTCATTCTCATCGAGTGTTGGATGGTCGTGATTGCCGTGGCGTACACGGTGAGTTTGCTGGTGGCCCTGTTTGGGGGTGGATTGAATTCCACACATGCCCTCACCATTGCCACCACGACCGTCGTCATCGTGTGGTTCCTCCTCGTCGTCTACTCCTATCGTGACCAACTCAAAGACTCGGCCCGCGAAAATCTCACCACCGCCGACTACACGCCCGATCAAGTCACCGCCGCCGCCATCCAACGCCATCAAAACTTTGGGAAGCAAGAACAAGCAAATCAGGCCGCCTACAATATGACACATTTCACCAATTTCTCACCCGTTTAATTAAATTACACTTTACATACATATACAAAAATATACCTACAATGAAAAATTAATTATATACCACAATCATATACATTTACACTAATTTATATATCCCCCAAATAAAACGAGGACAGTCAGCAAGCAGCAGACAAAAACAAAAACAAAGACAAAGACCAAAGACAAAGCAGACGACGACGAGGACAAAGACAAACAAAAATAAAGTTATAATTATATAATTGTGGTATGTATCGACCTGTGTATTAATATTAATACAATTAATTATACTATAATTAGTAATTAGTAATTAGTATGCGGGTCAAAATGTGTCAACTATCATGCAACTATTGGATGTGGACGACGCGCGGATAATACGAATAATGTGGATTGCGGATTGTGGATGGATGAATGTGGTACAAAGAATAAACGGATATCTAATAGACTGTGTGTGTGGGTGCATGCGGTGACTGTGCACAAATAAATCCCGTATGTAAATGTGTAATTATCCGTGTGCATGTGACGACGACGCGATTCCACGGATTCAAGCGGATTCAAGACGCCTTTCTCATATAAATATAAATATTAGTGCCTCCATGTCGATAAATTATCCATGTCGATATTGTCGATATTTGGGAATGATATCGTTATCCATTATCCAAAATATACACTAGATATAATGGGATGTTTTTGGAAAAAAATTTCAAACTTTTCCGCCTCCGTCTGCATAAAATTTAATTCTAGATATTTTTCTTGGGGAAAAAAATCAATTCCGATTTGAGCGCTCTCATCAAGACAATTGATGGTTTTTTTCAATTTGTCTCAAGCGCGATGATTTCAATTTCCAAGTTTCTCACTAGATAAAACGGCATTTTTGCCATCAATAACAATATATGCATTATCGACGTATCGATCGATATGGCCATCATCGATACCTGAAATCATCGATAATTGGAGGCACTAATAAATATAAATATGAGAAAGGGAAAAACGTACGTGGATGTGTGGATTATTGGTGAATGTGATTTGGTGGGAGGTTCGTTGGTTCGGTTGGTTGGTTCGTTGGGTGATTATATAAACGATATTATTAAATTATTACATATAGATGATGAACCTTTTGACAGCATTTGGCAAACAAAAAAAAAAGAGTAAATAAAACCGCCCAACTATTATAAATATTTATATAGCTATATATAAAAAATTGATGAGCGACCGTCGATCCGGATTATCGAGGAGTCGTCCTCGTCGCATGCACTCTATTCGTCGTCTTTATTATTTGTACAATTATTTGCGCGCCGCGCCGGTGGTGTTTGTTAACACACTTTCATAAGCGCATTTTGATTTCAACGATTTCCGTATAATATAGAACAAGAAAATAGGAATCAAACTGTGGATTTTATTAAGGATTTAATGGAATCAAATCGTAAATGCAGGCCGGGATGATTTAAAATGTGGCTTTGTACTTTGTACATGCATCAGAATCGAATCTCGTCGTCGTCACGCTCTTCATTCTATAATTCTATCATTTCCATTGTCCACATGTCCCATGTCTGTCTGTGCAATGTTCAGTTTATAGACTTTTAGACGTGTGTGCATGCAGACGCATAATGGAAATTCCAAATCCACATCCACACACAATGAAAATGAAACGTTCATTCTCATCCTCCCGCCCGCCCGCGTTGTCCATCCAAGTTTTAGTAGAAACAAGAGATCGCGAAATGAAATAACCAAACGCTATTCATTTTCATTTTCATTCCTCATTATTCATTATTCATTATATATTCGAAAAGCATCTGCATTAAACATCTGTTTTTCTGTATCTCTATATTTTTTCAATTGGGACTCTTGAAATTAGTGAAGGATTTGGATTGTATAGATTTGCAATGGGATTCTTTGGTCATTCCATTCATTTTCCTTTTCCATGGATTCTCATTGTCATTGGGCTCTTCTTTTTCCTGGACATTGCGACAGCAGCAGCGGCGGCGGCCCCAAAATCCGAAATCGAATCCAAATCCGAACGACCGTTCAATGCTTTGACAATTTCTCACCGCCTTATTCAAGCTCGCGGGTAAAACAATCATTTATTAACTGATTTCACACGTTTATTAATACACAGACGTACAGACACGTGATTTCCAAAAGTTGCATGTATTAATACGTGCAATTTAAGTCCACGTGATCAAAAGGAAAGGAATGAAACAAACAATTTAAATGTACATATTGTCTGCTGGTTTTCGTATGGTTGCCATTTGAATTTGGATGTGCATGCAGGGGAGAAGCCACTTGTAAACTGAACAAAGTCCAGTGTCAATCCGACGCCGAGTGTTGCTCTCGAGCCTGCATTTTGAACGACGATGAGGACCATGGCGACGGTCAATCGTCGTGGTGCTACCGGCGACCATCTCCTCCGCACCCACAACAACAACAAGAATCCGAATATCCTCAAATCCCGCCATCCATTTTTTTGAACACGACTAAATAAATAAATAAAAATTCCTTCAATTTCCGATCAATATGAATTATGTAAACTCCCTGCTCGCTGTAATCGTATACGCAATTAATAACAATATTAGTTGTAATTCAATGATTAAATTTTAATCATTCATGCAGAGAGTGAGGACAAGGAAACATTGACAATTGAAATGGCTAAATAAAATCCAAATTATCCGTACTAATCTGCTTTCGTTATTATTCAAAGGCCAATTGATTGATTGATTGATTGATTGATTGAGCTTCATCTTATTTGTTATTTTATTGTGACTCTTTTCTTTGTATTTTTGTAGTTTTGTACTTTTCTTGTTTTTTCCATTTTTGACCATGTTTTTTCGCACACATTTATAATTGATTCATGAGATAAATTATCAAATTATGTATACAGCTTCAAGTAAATTATGTCATGACTGGACTGAACTGGACTGGATTAATTGACTGACTGTGAGGATGCGAGAAGGCGAGTAGAAAAATAGATTCTGTCCAGGATTTCTCGTGTCTTGGCAAATAATGGTGACGGGACCACTTCCGGTCCATTCATATGTCATCCGTCCGGCCGTCGTCATGAGCTGATGAGATTGCTGAGAGCTCTCGGGATTTTGGCGACGGTTCGGACGGTCCAACTGGCGACACTCATGACTCCGGCGACAGGACTAATGGCCAAGGCCGTGGCTCCAATGACGACACTTGAGGTCACGCTCAGACTCGTGATGACAACAGCCGAGGTCACGCTCGCAACCGTCCCCACAATCACCTTACAATTCTCCATCTTCCCCCGCCTATATATATAGCTACCAATACAAACAAAAACAAAATATGTACAGATATTATATATTTATATTTAATACACACTTCAACTATATAAATCTGAAATATCGGAAATCATGCAACACAGAATATGCTGTAGGTTTTTTAATCATTTCCCTTAATATTTCACGTCATGTCAATCCATTTTGCGGAACCATTGTTTCCCAACAAACAATTCAAAATAACAGTAAGTGGAGGAATTACACGTCACAAAATAAATTGTATGATTTAATGTGCTGTCACAAGATGATTGTGTATATATGTACGCCAAATGTTTTTGAGCAACAATAAAGCATTATAATAATAAAATGAGACAAGAAAATATGATTTGTATATATTTCATATTTTACCGTGTATTAATATTAATGTTCAGAAGACATACGTATATATATACACGTCTATTTTCTTGGCTCTCTGGACTCTGAGCACACAGGGAAATGGAAATGGAAACGGGACAATCTTCAATCAGCTGTTTCTTCACGCGGAACCAAAAATAAATAAACAATATACACCCGGAAAATATAGATTCACGTATTAGACACTGAAAATACAGTAGTATGTGGAAAAGCAAAGAAATTGACTGCGGAAATCCTTCTACAAAAAGTAGATACGTAATAATAAATATGTTGTGAATTAATGTGAATGTTGTGATAAGAGTTTGAATTTGGTGGAGTGAGTGCAGATTATATAGTGGAGATTGTGCATGGGTTCGAGTATAATAAATTGAGATGGAGAGACAGACGAGTGAGCTATAGGACGCGACGGAGAAGCAAAAGCAGCTGCGGAGGAGTGGAAATTCAAGGTGAATCCGAACGTGTCCCGAAAGTCCTTTCCCAATTCTCGCACACATCCCATCGGATATGAAGGAATTACTTTTCACACAATCCACTCCACACATTCTCGCTCGCTCGCTCGCTCGTCTATATCAAGATACATATATAATAGAGTCTATATTATAGTTTCTATTCGTATTTCGTAGATATTCGTTCGTATTTGTGTACATGGAAATTGTCCCATAAGTTTCTTCCCATTCGCTGTTTCTCCGACATTATTTTCCATTTGCTACTTTCCAAATGAACAATCATCGGGGCATGGAGACACTCATTCACTCACTCGCAATCCTTTTGTGTTTGTTTACTTTACTCATGTTTACTTTACTCACTTTACTCATTTACTTCAATTAATTTACACATGCACATTCATGATGAGGACAAAAAACGTTGATAACATAACAGCATCAAGCATCAATATTGATTTTGATTTTGATGCTGACATCTGACATGGGTAAATAAATCCATTAATTCTTGATTCCGTGGAGCAGCGAAGCCTCCGATCAGACGGATCAACGATAAACACCGATAAACCGCGTTTTACGATAAGAAATTCCCAGTTGCCAAATGCCAGCAGCACACAAAGAGAAGCTCATCAGTAATAATATACTCGTCAGCTGGATTCTTCAAGTCTCGACTCAGCCGCACCATCAATCAGATTTATAAATCCATATCGCAATTTAAATCCAAAATCCAAATCCAGCGCGTGACAAATAAATCACAATAACAATTCTACTGAAAATACAAATACAAATACGGACATTAAATTGTACGATTATACAATCAGATGTGATTTTATATTGAAAATTAATAAAATTGAAAGTGAGTGAAAGGAAAATGAGGAGGAGGAATTGAATTATCGGTCCGGACTGTTGTTGTTTTTTATCCACCTCCGCCTTCTTCTTCTTCTTCTTCTTCAGTCACTTTTGTTCGTAGTGCGAATTGAGGCGGGTGTTTACTGTCCTTTAATTTGGGAACCCAGCGGTGCCATCGTCTCGCATTTCCCCGTCTCTCAATCCTCCGACACTCACACTCACACCAACACCCACAATGACGACAATCCACATTCATATTCGGATTTGATGGTGCGGGTATTTTACAACTCGTTTGGGTGTTTGCGTGTTCGGTTGTGCGCCGAGTCGGGTCAAACCATCATTGCGGGCGGCGGGGATGGGACTCAGCACAATTTTTCCACATCATATTAGGAACTCCTCACGAATCCCCACAATTGTCATCGCCATTGGATTAATGGCCAAAATGGTGTAGGGGCAGAGTTCAATGTGACCTCTCCCACCCAAAATATCCGGGATCTCGTGTCATACGTCGGGCGGATGCGGACTTGGTCGTCGTCACGGGATAATCTGGCAGGGTACTTGTTTTTTAGTGGAAATGTCCAGCCTGAGCGAGAGTCCATTTTCGTGGGGTTTGGTGTGGGACGGAAGTGAAGGAAAGTCGCTATCAAGTCCTCACAGCCTCATCTTGTCCCAAACTCGAATATGACCTCACGGATTTCCAGTAGGAACTTGGACCATCCGACCTTGGGGCACTTGAAGAGAAATATACGAAAGTCCAACTCATTGGCCAGGATGACATCATCATCCACACAAGTAGTTTGGACCACTAACACCAACATGACCAACATGACGACGACGACGTTGAAATGGTGCAGAGTGTCCGTCGTTCCATGGCAGGACCTTCCACGAAATTCGCATCCTCACCGAGAATGAGAGCAATCGTTGGCGGGAAACTGGGCTCATCAACTTGCGATTATCCCTGTTTTATATGCGAGTTCCGATTTGGAGGAGCGAATTTGAACCTGACGACAATGATTGAAAAGGGCTGGAGTTTGGGGAAATTATCGAGAGGATCGAGAGGTCACGAGAGGTCACCACGAGCCTTCAAATTTGTTGCGTGGCTGCAATTCTGACGGACCCCGTGATTTCCTTCAAGGCTCTCGCAACTTGCTCTGGCCCAAAGAATGCCGAGTGGTGACCGAGTGGCCCACATTTTGAGGGCAAGTGGGCGGAGGATGGTGGAGGTGGAGGAGGGCGGTTGTATAGGCACTGCAGAAATCCAAGTGAATTTAACGGGCGGTTTTCCCTGCGGAGTTTGTCCATCATAATATCCAACATATCAAAGAAGAAGAAGAAGAAGATTGGTGAGCGAGGAGGAAAAGGAGGAGGAGCCGGTTGTTTGTCCTCACTCTCCCCCAACTGGGCCG